>VCCN01003376.1:2628069-2638276 GCA_006491835.1 Architeuthis dux
TTGTCCCCATATCTGGCAACCATAGATGAGATGAGAAAATAGCATAATACAGATATTTCAGATCTACAGCATTAATGTAGAGCCTGGCTTTAAATAACATGCGATTTGCTCTTTTCAATTTCTTGGTTAAGATTTTGCAGTGGAATCCACCAGAAACAGAATATTTGTACTGTCGCTCTAATTAAGTAGAAGGGAAACAATTACCAACTTCTTTTAAGGGGGATTCGTGAGAGTTTGAAAGCTAACCGACGGTATTTAAAAGTTGAAAACTATCACTGAATATCGAGATATGGATTTTGCAGAGATTAAAACGGAACAACTCAAGTAATCAACCAACCCACACCTCATAAAATTGTGTCAAAATATTTAATTTTATTCTTTTAAATTGGAAAAAAAAGAGACTTGGTTTATTAAAAACAAAATCGTCTCTGATCGGTGAGTATTTCTACCAATCTCCTAAAAAAACAAAAATCTGAGCAACCTTTTTATTATTTGTTAGAATTCATTTTATTTCTATTTCTTCGAAAATTCCTTCAACACAGATTTTTGTCAGTGTAAAAAGATCAACTCCAAAAACAACGGGTTATTTACCCCCAAAGAAGAGAGAAAAAGTCAGAAAAAAGATTCTATCTTATCGATATTTCGGGAGGCAATAAAGGTTTTGGAATTAATTAAACAACACATTATTATATTGCAAATTAACAAAGTTCAAAATGCGGCTGCTTGGTTTGCTTTGAAACGTAGGACAGTCAATTAGGGTCGTCATTATCATCCTTGGTTGGCTTAGGATTGAAGAAAGAATAGTGTTTATCATAAAGAGTAGGACCAACTGAAGATACATCTAACAGATATAAAAGGGGTTGGCATTTAAGGTGTGAGTCTTTTAGAAATGTTTATACTTGTGGGGTAAGCAAGTTTCTTTTGATAGGTTGTTTTTAAACAGGTTAACAGAAATAGTTTCCCGTTTCGTCTGAAAGGGATCTTGATGTTAAGAATCTCTCTAATACCAGGGTGGTGGTGGTGGTGTATCTGGTATTTGTGTCAGAGACTTGTTTGTTGTTCCTAGTGTTCTCTGTAGCATGAGTTTGCTCTATATGCACATCTTACAGTGAGTGTCATTTTGTAGATGTGTATCAGGTCACATCTCAATCTTCTGTATTGTAGAGTGTGTAGCTGTAGTATTATGGGTCTGTCTTCGTATGGCAGGTCTATGTTTAAAGTTTTAAATACAACATTAAAATGTGAGCCCCTAATGAGCTCTGTGCTCTTCTTAACATCCGAGATTTAGAGGGTTTGATTTTAGAACTTTTTTTATGAATCTGACTCATGGGCGCAGGAGTTTCAGCTATATAGCAACCAGTGTTTGGAATCAATTACCCATTAACATGAAAATATTAACAAGTTTTAAATAAAAAATAAAAACTTTCTTGTTTCGAGTCTTTCATACTTATATGAACTCGGTAAATAAATACTCCTGCCCTGTGTTATGTAAATTATTAACCAGTTGCATTTTCTTTAAACATTGACCTTTCACATTGATACTCTTCTTTAGCAGGCCTTATCTTTTACTGCAATGTTTACACAGGTTTTCAAGCGCTTTTGTCCTGTGGGGACTTGAGTTGTGGGATTTCCGAGAAAGGGCGCTTTCTATAAATTTTAAAAAAAATGAAGTTTTGTAATTTGAATAATGTTTTCTTTGGTTATTGATTGTTTTATTCTACACAAGGCCACCGATTCTCACTGTTTGCTAAGTAATATCATTTCATACAATAAAAATGACTTCATTATTTTTATATGTGAGAATCGCGTAGCTTTAAAATCGACTGTTCAGAAACATTTTATGATTCTTGTTAAATTGAACAAAAAAGTCACTTAATATCAACATTCATTCACAACGTTAGTAAAATGTGTGTAATTTTACGTTTTAAAAAAAATCGACTCTTTACCCCATTAAAGTACGACAAAAAGGGCTTAATTTGCAAGATTTATTCTACAAAATGAATAAACAAAAATAAACTTTGTTTTCCAGTTTAACGTTTTTCTAATATGAAAATATTTGCAAGAAAATCACCCTCTTAAGTCGAGATTTATCGAAGGACATGATTTGAGTTTTTTAAAGAAGAAAAGAAAAATGCGAGCGTTTCATTCATACGATTTTTATTCGTAAAATCGGAATGCACAGTTTTTATTGAAAGAACAGGAAAAAGGATAGTTTTATTTTAAATCTTGTTTACTGTGTCTTAAAACACCAGCCTTGATTGTAAGGGAACGGTAATATTTACTTTGTCGTACATAAACCTATGGCAGGGTTTAACCAATAGTCTCCAAAAGTCATACAACGGTTCTAAAAAGTATAATTTTTATTAAAAAGTTTAATTAAACATATTAATCAGAAATTAACGCAGTAATGAAATTAAACGCGTGTCTTTATCAGATTGTGCACCATAAACTCGTCAGGTACGAACGCAAACAGTGCATATGACGTACCAAACTGACGAGTGTGCAATCTGATAAAGTAAAGACATGCGTTTAATTTCATTATTACGTTGATGAATATGTTGTTTAATAATACTTTTTAATTGGAAAAGAAAGTATCCTTTTTAGAGCCTATGTATGACTTTTTGAGATTCTCTATGCTGGTTAAATAGCGCCATAAGTTTATGTACGTCAAAGCAAAGATTACCGGAAAAACTAATAACCTTTTTGTAGCAACTCTCATGGGCTTTTAGCAAAAAGAGACATGTGTCGATTAAAACGTATATAACTTGAAATCTATTCATTGTATCGTTATAATCTTTGTGTTATTAATAGAAGAAATATTGTAGAATATTATCAACTAAAACTTATTTCTGTAGGCAATATAAAACCGGAGATAATCGGGTTTGAAAACGTGTTAACATTCGCGAACCGGTGTACTAGTAGAAATTGCATTTGGAAATTTACACACATTTTAAAATTCCACCAAAAATATACTAATGGGCCGATTTCTATAAATATTTAAGGATGTTTTCAATACTGAATGAATTTTCTTATGAGAACGGTATTTTGTAAGAAAATCGTATGGAAATATATTTTTTTTCAAGTCAATAAAATATCCTTTGGATTCCACCAATATTACATTTCTATGAAGATAATTCCCAACAGAAACTAAATCCGTTGTTATTTTATACGATCCTGCTCCCTGTCAATTTTAAATTGGCTCTGAATTGGAAAATAAGAAATGCAAAAAAACTATAATATTTTATGTTTAGAAAGTTTTTCGTTGTTCTTTTTTTAGTAAAATAGTTTACACTTTTTGTTTTAAAAAAAAAAAAAATTTAAAAAATATATCTGCCTTAAATTTTTTTATTATGGTTTTTTAAAAATGTTGTTATGCTTATTGGACCTTCTTGGATTCTCATGAAACATTATTATCAGAACGAATGGTGTTCTACTTATCGATAAATATAAAGTTTATCAAATTTTGATGTACCTGTTTTTTAAAAATAATATTTTTGTTTAATTACATACAGTACATTTCACCAGGTACGGTAGCACGTAATCCAGAAATGTGATTTACCACCACTGGCATTTATGAGTAGGTGTTGACAGAATTTTGATGTGCTGTTGACATTTACTGTCATCCGTTTAAAATTAAAATCAAACGCACCACTGACAGTGGATATGGTAGGAGGAGGTAGAAACTCTACTATTTGAGCTTTGAACTGTCTTCAACTGTAAACAGTTCAAATTTCTCATGTTTTTTTTAAATTTTGTTCAAAGAATTTTGATTATTTTTTTGTTTAATTACATACAATACATTTACTGGTAAATAAATGCATTTTTCACTAAATCTTCTGTGGAAAATAAGCAATATATTCCCCAAATCCAATCCTAGCAAGCCTTAATTAGTGTTGATATTTAGTTGTTTTTTTTATCAACATTTCTCTTTCATTGAAGGCCAGTTGATTGAAAATTATATTAAACACTATTTCTCTTGTCTAAAAATGTAATTTTCTTTCTTTTTCAGATTTGATTTCATCTAAGGATAATATCTTCGCCCCTGGAAAATAAACGATTTCACCTTAAACGTGATCATCAACCATTTGAAGAAATCATTTACCACACGCAAAGCATTTTCCAAAGCAAGTTGTTGTCCGTAAGAACACAAGACCGAGAAGCTTGTACAAGAATAATTGTGTTCTTATTGAAAGAGCAAGTTTGATAAACATCATGAACCACCAATTCGATAGTCAAGGGATGTTACAGTGCATCGTGTGCAGTAATGAATTTGCGAATTATACAAATCTCTTGACCCACGAGTGCAGCACTGACATCACTCAACCGTTACAACAACACGAAGACACTTACCGGATTGAACAACTTCAGACCCGTGACAATAATCTTCAACACAACATTGAGAATCATTTTGTTTGTAACACTTGTGGACAGGGCTTTCCGAAAAAGTCACTTCTGTTAATTCACTCAGAAAACTGCTACAAAAATAACAAAAAGCAGAGATTCAATCATGTACGTTCGCTCACCGGTAAAAAGTCATTCATATGCGGGGTCTGCAGTAAGGAATTTTCTAAAAAAAGCTACCTCAAGGTACACGAGCGAATTCACAGTGGCGAAAAGCCGTTCAAATGTGGGATTTGTAGTAAACATTTTTCTCGCAAGGACCACCTCCAGGTACACAAGCAAATCCACTCTCGTGCAAAACAATTGGAATGCTAGTTGGTAGCAAGAAATTCACTCATCCTAGCAATCTTTGAGAGGTACACATGACTTTACACTGGTTAGAAACAGTGGTGTAGCAAGGGTTCTCAGCGCCCGGCAGCAGTTGTGCTATATCCTAGGGGAGGGCAAGGTAAAGATCTACATTGGTTAACCAAGTTGATAAAACAATAGAAACCAATTTCTTTCGCCAGTAATTTTTTTGTGCTTATAATCCGTTAGATCCTACCAATCTTCCTAGAAAGTTGCTAGTTTTTAGAAAAAAAATGTTTTTTTAAAGGTTTTACGAGTTTTACAATGTAACTGTGTGGTAAACTGGACCGTTACTTTCAGTCTGTTGTAATATGGAAGTGAATCTTTGAAGCATGTTGTTAGTTCCCTTGTGAAGGTTTTTAACTAGTTTTCTTTGATATTTTAATTCTAAAAACTAACAACTTCCAGGAAGATTGTTAGGATCAAAGAAACCTAGTCCACAATCTTTGCAAGGGAAGTAACATGCATAGAAGCCTCACTTTCATACAACAGTCCAGTTTATCATACAGTTACATTGTAATTAGAACCCCCCCTCGTAAAAACTAACAGCTTCTAGGAATATTGTTAGGGTCTAATGGATTAAAAGCCCAAAAATTTACTGGCCCAAGAAAATTGTTTCTATTTTTTTTTTTTTTCTGCTTGGTTAATGGATATAGATTTTTACTGGGCATAATTATTAATTAACAGGCATTATAGTCCAGAGGAAATTTTGCGCTCCTTCACACCTGCGGCCCGTGTGGTGGGGGGAGACTGCTCCCTCTTGCTACGCCTTTTGGTTAGAAATCCATTTACCTGTGGTATATGTCGATTGGAAAGCATAGAGAATATATTCAATTAATATTCACTTGTGAAAGGACAAAACTGAAGCCAAAAAAAATTAGAGCTTAATTTTTCGGCTATTGTTGCCTTCCCCGTTTCAATGGCTTTTAGGGTTGGGGTTAGTGGTGGCCATTTTGAAACGGGAAAGGTCACAATTGCCAGTTTTTTGCCCGTTTTTTTTTTTCTTCATTTCAAATCTCATTGGTTCTTGATTTTATCATTGATTCTTTTTGAGCGGAAATGAAGCCATGTTTAAATAATCATTTACTCTATGGAATTAAAAAAACCAAACCAAAATGCATTGTATCCTGAGTCTATTTACTTACTTGAAAACTAAAATATTCCAGGAACAAATCCCTCAAATCGTTTTTTTAATCTTTTTCTTTGATTTTTAACTTTCTTCTCCATCCACAACGTAGAAATAAAAATGTTTAGGACCGAAAATCTTTTTAATGATTTTCATGTGATTGAATAAGTTTCTTTTTTTTCTCTTCAACATTATTTTAGTGCTAATCTTTGTAGCACAGGTTCAATCCACCGCCGCAACAGCGATGTGGTTTTACTTTTTAGTATTTAAGTTTGTTTTTTTTTTTGTCTTTCTTTCATTTACATCCTACACTTTTTAGTTTCAATTTTAAAACTTTTTGTTTTAATTTTAAAATTTTTTTAAAATTTTAAAAGTTTTTTTTTTATTATAAATTTTAACTTTTTTTTTTGTCCCTTCTCCTCATTTTTCATGCATTTCTGTAGTAAAATTTTTAGCAATGCGTTGACATTTATACATATAATCGCATATTCTGACAGTAAAACTTGCATTAATTCCTGATTACTGACAATCTTTTTTTTTTTTTTTTTTTTGATTTTCAATGCAAAGATTGAAAATGGAAACAAAATTCAGTGTTTTATGATAAAAAACTATCTCTACCACCAAAAGTATTTACTATGTTAGTGTCGAAAGTGAACTAAAACGCTGACCTAGACGCCAGTCACCTCAGAAATCTCATCAATGGTCCAACAACGATCTTCATTGATTGCATGGCAAACCATTTCAAGATTTTTGCCATTTCAGTTTGATGAAGGTCGGCCAGATCGAGATTGGTCTTCATGCGACACTTCACCACGTTTTGAAACGCGAATACCACTCGTACGCTTGTGTTTTGCCTAAAGATTTTTCCTTAAGTGCTTCTCGAAGCATTACAACAGATTTCTTCAAAAGAAAACAACACTTCGCGCACACAGTCTGTTCTTTATATCAGGCATCGTGAAAATCCCCAGATGTGTTTGCAAACACCGGAAAAAAGCCATGAGAAAGAAATTCGTGGTATAATGCTGACTTGTGACACCTAGCAGCGCAATTCACACACAACATTTGAATTCCGCTTTTATTTTATTTTTTTTTGGTGGGGAGGGGTACCCCTTCGTATATGTAATGATTAAAGTGAATGAATTGTTAATGCATTTGTTTAATGAATCCCAACCATTAGATGATCCCTCATGAAATAGCTGGTTTTTTGGCATTTGTCTTTATGATTGTGATTTCAACAAATTCTGAAGCATAAGATGTAGTTATACATTCAAATGATTCTTCGGATGATTGAACTCCTTCTTGTTATTTGTGTTGTAAACACGACGTTTTGGCCAATCCATTCTTCGGCCTTTTTCAGGTGTAAAATCCGAGTGTGATGGATTAAACAGAAATTATGTTTAAAGTGGGGTAGCCCTTATAGTGCAGGGCCCGGGTGTTTCTGCATCTTTGTCTTGTTGGGTTTAGATTTGTTGAGAAGTGGAAGCCACATCGGGTTGAAATCCGCACTTGTCTGGCTAATGCATTTAGTCAACATTTTGATGTGAGCTGCCTCTTTGATTTTTCTGTTTCCAACATCGTTCTCTGTCAATCTGGACTTCCTCCCAAAGAGGAAGATGCTTGCCATTCTCTCTCCAGATGTGGTCGGCCATAGCAGATTTATCTATCTCACCTCTGATTATGGCCTTCTTGTGTTTAATCATCCGAAGAACCATTTGAATATTAATGACCCTTCTCAAAACTATAGAAAGTAGTTATACATATTTAACTAATTATATGACATTAGCTTTCTTTTAAATGTTCAACTTATGATTCATCATATCAGTTTGAATAAGATAATCCCCTATTCTTATAGATGCTGTCCTCAAAGGAAATCAGACTACTGTTTTGGGATTCAAACTCGGTAAAAATTCTGTTCAAGCTCTCAAGAACAGCAATTTCGCATTTGCAATGGGAACTTGCTCAGAAAACGACGTTGGTTCCACAAATTTCATTCCGGAGATGTGAGCCTGGATAATGACCCTCGAGGTCGCCCTCAATCAGTTGTTGATGATGAGAATTTAAGGGAGGTTGCAGAAACTGACACAAGGACAACTGTTCGAACTCTTGCTCATAATTTGCAGATTTCCCAAACAACTTTAAGGTGTCACCAATCATATTTTCTCTTTCATAAACGGACATTTCATGAGGGACAATCTAATATGATATTGCATGTTCTTAAACAGCTAGTAGTAAGTAACAGCTTTAAAATGGAGTTTTTGTGACGGCTGTGTCATCCTAATTCAATAAGTGGATAATCTTTGTAGAATTATTTCCGTTCTATGCCTTGTTTTTGTTGTTGTTGTTTTTTGTTTAATATTTGGCTGATATTTTTTCCAGAAATTTCTAGAAAAGAGGAGGTGGTTTTGGCCAGGCTCCACATAGGACATACTCATATCACACATTCATACCTCTTAAAAAATGAACTGCCACCAATGTGTATAGCATGACAAGAACTATATACAGCAAAACCCCTGCTATTGAACTGTGGCGAACTAAGCCTGACCCAAACAAAATACTTCCAAGCAAACAACTTAAAAAAACTCTTTAACAATATCAAACTGTGCAAAATATTACAATTTCTGAAAGAAATCAGACTTTACACAAAAATATAACTCAAACAGCCTAAATACAATATCCATATACATTTCTCTCTCCTACCCATAAAACACCACGCTGAAACCAATTCTTAACTTTACTATACAAAAAAAAAATAATGTTTTAAAAAACCCTATTAAAAACCTACACAGAAATATATTCTGACCATTGGTTTTTAATTTTAACCGATTCCAGGGTTGATATGCCAATAAACCAATCAATCAACCATAAATTTCTTTTTCTTTTTAAAAAAAAAAAAAATTAGCATCCGGACAGAAGAAATAAAACAAGTAGAAAGCACTCAGAGATCGCATACCTCTGCCAATTGTCAGGGGAAGTAATTGTGCATGGATCTGCCCAAAAAATTTAATCACTTCTGTAGGTTAATGTCCACCCATCCACAAAGTTTAATTGAAAATCACTAAGAACCTTTGGAGATATCGTGTGGACTGACATGAGAACATTTGGAGATAGCTGTCCACACGATATCTCCAAAGGTTCTCTGTGAATTTCAAATTTTGGGGCAGATCCATGCACAATTATCTTCCCTCTATCATGAGCATATACATGAATGTATAGAAAAAAGGAAAAATCCTTGATCTGTCCCAAAATGTTACCACCTCTTTCTTACCCCATTGCCCACGCTTCCTCAAAATTGAATTGGAATCCGTCCAGTACCTTCAGAGATATCGTGTAGACAGACAAACAAACAGAAAGATGTGACCAAATACATATAATTTTTTCCAATTATGTTGACAAAGGTAAATTACATGAACAAAATTACTATACCATCTTAATTTATTAGTTGCTTTTTATCACAACTTTTACTCAGGCCGATTACCCTCCGGCAGTAATTAAATAGCATTGATTGGAAGGCTTATTCTTTATTTTCCGATCAACGCTATTTACTCACTCGCAGGAGGGAAATCAGCCTGAGTAAAAGTTGCGATAAAAAAACAACTAATAAATTAAGATGAAGATAAAAAGTAGTTATGAAAATTATGATTGATTGATTTGTTTAGCGGCTTATCAACACTGGATAGGTCATTTAATGCTGAAATCAGTTTAAAATTTAAAGAAAATAGTCTTGTGACTTTGGTGAAAGGTTTTTTTTTAAGTCCTGCAACTTTGGTGAAAAAACAGGTGGCTTCTGTTTGGGGGGGTTCTTACCCCTCTGCAGGGGATGCAGTCAGCGTATTCTAGGCCCAAGCCTAGTTAATGAGTTCATCTAATAAAAACATTTATTTATTAATATTCCGAAGCACCAGTACAATAGACCCAGTGAGAAGTTAATAGACTATTTAGCATTCAAAAATTATATTATTATTATTTATATGTTCACACCAGCCTGGTGACCATCACTGGAAACTGAGTGACAGCAAGTCTCTTTGAGTCTCCAGCCTTCCTTTCACTTTCCCTCAGTCTACAGCAGTGCTGTGGTTAGCACTTTCTTACCAAATGTCTGGTGGTTATCGCTGAATGGCTGAATGACAATAAGACTCCTCAGGTCCTCACATTTAACAACAGTGCTGTGGTTTGTACTGTACCAACCTTCCCCAGTTGTTTTCTATGTTGTTTTTCCCCTTCCCCCGTCTCCCTTCCCCACATGCCTCATTCATTTTAGCTGTTAGGCCATTGCTGATGACTGGTGGTTGCAGGTCTCATATCTCAAGGACTCTCCTCAGTATTCATGCAGAC
>VCCN01003376.1:2659393-2672090 GCA_006491835.1 Architeuthis dux
GTCTTGAAAGGGGTCAGTATATGGCATTTGAAGTGGGTGGTGTTTTTAACTTACAAGTATGTACATAGTGGTAGTGTATTCTGGTTATTTTAGATTAGAGCTGATTTATAGCTATCGTGCGTATGTGGGTGGGTGTTTGTGTGTCACTGAGAAGAATGTGTGCATATATTGTTTCGCATTCGGATATGAGCGCGGCCTCAATGCATCGTCGTTTCATGGAATTATGTATATAGTTTTATAATGTGGGTTTTATGTAAGTTAAAATTGTGTGTGTATCTGTGAGTGACTAAGGCGTTTAGGTGGTCGTCAAGCTTGATAGCTTGACGGTGTTCATATATCCTTTTTCTGAGTGGCCCGGACGTTTTGCCGATATAAACCTTGCTGCAGTCATTGCATGGTACTATGTATACACCGGCCTCGGTGGGAGTGGGTTGTTGTGTGGTTTTTTTAATTATGTCCCTGATGGTTGCAGAGGTGGTTGTGGTTGCCTGTATGTTGAGTTTATTCAGGTTGATGGTGAGGTTGTCGGTTGTGGTGTTTGTAGGTAGTGTGATGTGTCTTGTGGTTTTGTTGTCCCCTGTATTGTTATGTTCGGTTTTGGTCCTTTGTATTTTGTATGCCTTTTTCCTAGCGTTGTGTATGAAGAAACGAGGGTAGTGGAGCAAGGAGAACGACTGCATTATAATCAAATGTGTCAAAAGTAGATTGCAAGGTTTGGCAAAGTAAGACAATTTAGGACTGATTTGACCGATCACTGCTAAAGAAGCTAACATTTTTTTTTAAATTTCATACTAAGCTGGCATGGCAATGAGTTTCAGTAAACAAACGGTTATTTTTTTTTATTATTAAATAAAGTATTTTAAACCATTTTTATTAATTTTTGACTTACATTCATCCTAATTTTTAGTTTGTTTAATCACAATTTCAGTAAGGCCGGCAAGTTATTGTTTTATTTGTTTATTGTAAACCATTTTACACATTGTGATTTTTTTAAAAACTACTAAAAATTAAGATGAGGGTAAAAAGCAGCCAAAAATTAATAAAAATGGTTTACAATACTTGATTTAATAAAAAATGAATAAAATAATCATTTTTTTTATTAAAACTCATCAAAAAATGTTAGCTTCTTTAGTGGTGATCGGTCAAATCAGTCCTTATGATGCAATCCATTTTTGACAGTTAAGTTGTCCTACTTTGCCAAACTTTGCAATCTGCTTTTGACACATTTGATCATTCACTGTACCTTCTCCATAAACTAGATAAATCTTTTTTATGTGAGTTGCAATTTTACTTTTCTTAAGATAAAAAAGCATAATATACCAAAAATACTGCTTATGCGATTGTATAGCAACAGTCGCCATATTAGCGTGCATTTTCTTTTAGCCAATCAAAGATAGGCATATTTTTGTTTATTAATTCGAACATTGAAGATGGAAGAAAAGGAAGCAAAATCTATTCATTAAAACAACTTGTCCAACAAAAATAAATTTAATGAATCGATAAAAAATGAAAGTCTTTTGTTTAAAATGTGAGGACAATTAATAATTGTACTTCATCAAGTGCTGACATTAAAGGAAAACAATTCTGACATTTCTTAACACATTTTATTTTCGGCTATTGTTACCTTTCCCCGTTTCAAAATGGCCACTGTTCCACCTGCAGGATTAGTGTTTTTTTAGGGATAGTATTTTTATGGTTAGGGTTATTATCGTCTGTATCTTTGAAATTAGAATATGAAGGATGTCCGAAAAGTAAGGTACAGACATTTACTAATCCAACATGTTTATTACTATACTAATAAAACATTGTGCATATGTTACCAACACTACTATACTACTTTCCCATGTAGTCGTCATCGAGATTGATACACTTGTCCCATCTGTACACGAGCGCATACATATCCTCCTCAAAGAACATGGAGTCAAGCGACTGAAGCCTCTCTTGCACCTCTGCAATAACATCTGTGTGAACCACTTTCCGGATAAATGTTGTTTGAGGGGCCCAAACAGATGATAATCTGAAGGAGCCAAGTCAGGATTATGCAGTGGGTGCGATAAAACATCCCAACCATATCGCTGGAGCCACTCTTTTGTCAGGTTGGCCGTGTATGGGATGGTGTTGTCGTGCAGCAGGAAGACACCCTTATGCAAACAACCTGCATTATGAAGTCCACGAGCAGCACACCTTTCTCATCCCTGAACATAGTTGCTATCAATTTCTTCACTGACTGCTGAACTTTGAATTTTTGGGGGGTCAGTGATGATGGATGCTTCCAGGTCATGGAATCAACCTTTGTATCCGGTGTAACGTGATGCACCCAGGTCTTATCACCTGTGATCATGTGCTCCAGAAAGTCTCCATCAGCTCCCCTATACCGTTCCAAATGCTGAAAAGAAAGGTTGGCTCCAATCGTTTGATGCCACATTCTTCGAGGAGGATATTTATGTGCTCGTGCACTGATGGGACAAGTGCATCAATCTCGATGGCAACCACATGGAAAACTAACATAGTAGTGCTGGTAACATATGCACAATGTTTTATTTGTATAGTAATAAACATGTTGTATTTGTAAATGTTTGTACCTTACTTTTCGGACATCCCTCGTAGCAGAGAACAAATATACAGGAACATTATAGGGGGGTCCAAAACATTGGTGAGTATTTAGAAGTCGCTCCATTTTTCATAATATTATTCTTCACAATGTGATGGAGTGCAGTTCTGCCAAATCGATCATAAGCAGCCAAAAAACTAAAAAGAAGCCTTTTCTGTTCTTAGGTTTATGTTAATTTTATATAATTCTAAACCACTTTTATTTACTATTTATTAATATAAGAGATCTATTCAGATCATATAAATATTTAACATATGTAGCTATTTTAAAGTATTAAGGAATATACAATGCAAAAACGAGACATACAAATTGAAAATTATCATAACTTTATCTGCATTAAAAATGCAGTAAATCTTATTTAAGTAAATTTAGATGATGAATAAACATATTCTTTCATAATTTATTTAATTACTAATTTAGATTTTCAATCAATTGGTCGATTCTTGCAACAGGAAACCGTCAAAGCTTTTTGACTGTTAAAATTCACTGAAGAAGAATAATACAAGACAGTTATAAAATGAAGGAAGATATGTTCAGAAACGACATCCAGGAACACTTTAACATCGCAACTAGTGATACCATTATTACAATTATTAATGAAGATTGAGAATTCTTGCACATGCAGCGTAAGATGTACATTTTTGTCGCATGATTGGCATTGATAAAGTAACCACTGCTCAAGAGGAGAGAAATCGTAGCAGAATAGAAAAGGAAGCAATGTTTAAGAAAAGGTATCAAGATAAACAGGAGTTGGAAAAGGCTGAAGCATCAGAACTTGTACTCTCGTCCTCATCTTTATCTTCTTTAGATAAAGATGAAGAGGACTATAAACCCTCGGTTCCAATCGTTTCTTCCCCGGGAACTCTTCTTGCAAACCATCTCAAGAAGATTGAGTTTAGAACATTTTCAAGTCCCAAAAGTCGCACCAATCCATCAGATCAGAGTGCTGCTTTTGTAACTGGAACTGTAGTAAAAGCCTTAGGTCATGATCTGTCTTTGATTGCATGCTCTCGGAGTTCTATATGTCATCAAAGAGAAAGCAGGAAGGGACAGACAGCCCGAGAAGACCTGGCATCATTCTTTCTAGAAGACTCTGATATCCTGCATTGGGATAGGAAGCTTCTTCCTGATATTGGGGAGAAGAGCTGGCATCATTCTTTCTAGAAGACTCTGATATCCTGCATTGGGATAGGAAGCTTCTTCCTGATATTGGGGAGAAGAGCTGGCATCATTCTTTCTAGAAGACTCTGATATCCTGCATTGGGATAGGAAGCTTCTTCCTGATATTGGGGAGAAGAAGACAAACGTGGATCAAATAGAAATTCTCATCACATTCAATTGCCAGGAGAAGCTGCTCGGTGTCTCAAAGACAGAGCAGGGAACTGGAGAAGCAGAGGCCCTGTCATGTCAAACTATTAAGACAATGGTACATAGAACAGCTTGGGTGAGGCCTGGACTTTGATACAACTGCATCTAATACAGGTTTGCATCATGGGGCCTGTGTCAGGATTGAAGAGGCATTGGGACATGAGCTCATTTGGATAGCTTGTCGACATCTTATGTTTGAAATCGTACTTACTCATGTCTTTTCATCAATATTTGGTCCAACAGGTGGCTCTGAAACTGGCCACTTGAAGAGGTTTAAACAGGATAGCAATCTTTCTTAAACAAAGAATTTGTGCCACCACTGGGAAGTTGTTCAATAGATAAGAAAAGAAATGCTCAACTACCTACTTATTGCAATGCACGCAAATCATCCTCGTGACGACTACAAGGAATTCATTGAACTGCCTTAATCTTCCTTGGGAGAAAAACTGATAGTCAAACCCCCATTCAAGCCCCGGGTTCAACCCACCTTGCTAGTTGGATGAGAAAGGAGAATTCTACCTTTTCCAGAACCAATTCCAGCTCATACCACGTGAGGAACGAAATGTAACTCTGCTGGCTTTATTTGACAGTTTAATTTACATCAAATACTGACCTGAAGCACCAATGGGGACACACGCTCCTCTCAATGACCTTGAAATGTTGGAAGTTCTGGAGAGATGTCTCAATGGAGGAGTTACAGAAGCAGTGAAAGATGCTCTAAGCCGATATCTGTGGTCTACTTGTCGGAGCATCAGATTGGACTGGCGTTTTTTGATGACTAGATTAGTACAAAACACAAAAAGATAAATGTTGCAAAACCTCTAACACCCTGCAAAAGATCACTTACTTTGATGCATCAACATTCCAGGTGATTGTACGGATAATGATGTGGCACCATTCTTCACAAAGAGGACATTGATCCTCTTTGATGCACTGAAGATTACAGGTATGGAAGAGGCACACCAGTTCCTCCAAAAGGATCCACAGAATTGGTCAGATGATGACAACTACAAGGAGTTTAGAGAGCATGCCTTAAAGATGAAAGTTGCCAATGATGCTGCTGGGTGAGGTATTGCTCTCATCCAACGTCACAATGAAATGTTAACCAAAAGCAATACCTCCTACACTTTGTAGCCGCCCACCAAAAGCAAATGCCAACACCATCCAAGGCTACACTGACAGGGGAGAAACAATGACTTGTCTTTATGTTTATATAATTTTCTTATTATTAGGCATGTAGAACCAAAAATAAAATTGTGTTTTATTTATGAAAGTTGTGAAACGGAGCAACCTTTAAATGTTAACCAAAATGACATGAAATTGTTCACACATATTTTCTACACCAAGGAGCATATAAGCAGCCTTGTGGAGAGAACTTTTCAGAACCTTTATTTTTTTGGACCACCCTAAGGAACAGGCATTAATATTAGCAATGAAGCAGGACATTCTATTGGCTCATGTATTCTGCTTATATTTTTATAATAAAGAAAAACTCTCTAATTATAGGAAATAATACAAATCAACAAAAAGTAAATTAGGATACAAATGAATTGCATAAAATTCTTTACTGAGTTAGAAAAGACAATAGAAAATAGCATGTCCAGTGAGAGTATTTACATTGGACAGCAGAGTATGCAAATCATTTAAAGAGTTTTTACATTGGACAGTCGAGTATGCAAATCATTCAAAGAGTATTTATATTGGACAGCCGAGTATGCAAATCATTCAAAGAGTATTTACATTGGACAGCCGAGTATACAAATCATTCAAAGAGTTTTTACATTGGACAGCAGAGTATGCAAATCATTCAAAGAGTATTTACATTGGACAGCCAAGTATGCAAATCATTCAAAGAGTTTTTACACTGGACAGCAGAGTATGCAAATCATTCAAATAGAAAGTCAAAGGTCACAAAACTCAAACAAGTCTGATTACTTAAAACTCCCGGAATTTGAAATGAAACTGAAACTTGCAACCCATACCTATTTATTCTGAAATGAAAAAGAAAAAAACAGTCAAATTAATTGCAATGGCAAATTCACATACTTTAAAAATACTGTCCTTTTTTGTTGATTGAAAATAAAAAATGACAAGCCTGGCTGGCTGCACGGTCAAACTCCAGTCCAACTTTTGTATTGTGTATATAATAAATACAAATATATATATTTTAGTATAAAAGTATTTTAATTATTAGAATGGAATAAGCCCTTTGTATATTTATAAGACTGTATGGCTCAGCCAATAAAAGAGCTGCCTACCAATCACTTGGTCAAGATTTCAAATCACGGTAGGGAAATGTTAATTAGAATGGAATGAGCCCATGTGTATTTATAATCTATAAATCTTTGTAGATATGTAAGACTTGTCAGTCGTGATTTCAAATCATGGTAAGGAAATGTCAATTTTATATATCGGTTTAGTTTAAAGTGACGGGACAGACAAACAGTGAAGAGTTTACTCCCCTAAATTAGGTGAGGATTGTTTTTCTACCATAACAACAACAAGAACAAAGTCAAATCCAGCCTCAGACTGTAGTTTAACAACATGCTTTTCCATGAGTGTTGTTGGAGTTGATCTACGTATTCACAGAATTACGATTCCTCTCCTGTGTGTGATTCCATGGATTGTTTTTTTTACCAATGACTCTTTGTAAAGGACAATCTACATGCTGCACAAAAATATGGTTGCAGATGATCTTTCAAACATGAAGTCTTTAGAAATATTAAGACATACTTTATTAAAAAATGGTTTCTCTCTGTTGTGAATTTATATGTGTTTTCAAATTTGAATCCAAAGAAAATGCCAATCCACATACTTATTAAGTATTATCTTTAGTATATATCAACAAGTGTCTTGTCAAATTCAAACTCATTGGACATGCTGGTCCATACATGTGACAAGTGTTGAACCCCACAATTTACAATGTTTTCTCACAGGTGTGTGTTCTCATGTGACTTTTCAAACTGGAATTCTGTGAAAATGAAGATCCACACACTGGACAAGAAAATGGTTTCTCTCCTGTGTGTATTCGCATGTGGTTTTTTAATGGAGAACTCGTTGAAAATGCAGCTCCACACACTTGACAAGAAAATGGTTTCTCTCCCGTGTGTATTCGCATATGACTTTTCAAACTGGAATTCATTGAAAATGCAGCTTCACATACTTGACAAGAAAATGGCTTCTCTCCTGTGTGTGTTCGCATGTGGTCTTTTAAACCAGAATTCTGTGAAAATGCTGCTCCACACACTTGACAAGAAAATGGTTTCTCTCCCGTGTGTATTCGCATATGAATTTTCAAACTGGAACTCTGTGAAAATGCTGCTCCACACACTTGACAAGAAAATGATTTCTCTCCCGTGTGTGTTCGCATGTGCTTTTTTAAACTGTCTCTTTGTGGAAATGCTGCTTCACACAATTCACAGGAAAATGGTTTCTCTCCCGTGTGTTTTTGCATGTGCTTTTTTAAATTAGAATTTTCTGAATATGCTGCTCCACACACCTGACAAGAGAATGGTTTTTCTCCAGTGTGTATTCGCATGTGTCTTTTTAAACTGGAATCTACTGAAAATGCTGAGCCACACACTTGACAAGAGAATGGTTTTTCTCCAGTGTGTATTCGCATGTGCCTTTTTAAAGTGGAATCTAATGGAAATGCTACACCACACACTTGACAAGAAAATGGTTTCTCTCCTGTGTGTATTTGCATGTGTTTCTTCAAATGTGAATTCATTGAAAATGCTGATCCACACAATTTACAAGAAAATGGTTTTTCTCCTGTATGTGTTCGCATGTGGTTTCTCAAACTGGAACACCCTGAAAATGTTGCTCCACACACTTCACAAGAAAATGGTTTCTCTCCTGTGTGTATTCGCATGTGGCTTTTCAAACTGGAACTCTGTGAAAACGAAAATCCACACACTGTACAAGAAAATGGTTTCTCTCCTGTGTGTATTCGCATGTGGTTTTTTAAAGGAGAACTGTGTGAAAATGCTGCTCCACAAACTTGACAAGAGAGTGGTTTCTCTCCAGTATGTATTCGCATGTGCCTTTTTAAACTGGAATCTATTGAAAATGCTGCCTCACACACTTGACAAGAAAATGGTTTCTCTCCTGTGTGTGTTTTTATATGGGCTTCCAAATTGCAACTCTGTGAAAATGAAGATGCACACACTTGACAAGAGAATGGTTTCTCACCCATGTGTATTCGCATATGGTTTTCTAAATGTGAACTCATTGAGAATGCTGATCCACACAATTAACCAAAGTGGGGTTTCACTCCAGTGTGTGTTTGCATGTGATTTATAAAATTGGAACTCTCTGAAAATGCATCTCCACACACTTTGCAAGAAAATGTTTTCTCTTCGGTATATATATGTATGTGCCTATGTGAAAATCGTTGTTCTCCCGAACTGTTGATATCTGTGAATGAAGAAGAATTATTATTTAAAAAACAGGGGACTCATGCATTATTTGCAATTATAAAATCATAATAACTCAGTTTCTGTTTTAATGAACTGCTACATATCATATAATTCATGTTCAGTCATAAATAGAATTTCCATATTAATGTTCAACAAACATAGTTGATGGGAATATAATTTAAATACAGGAAATTTTACTTATGGCTAACTTTTATTTATCAGAAACAAAAGGACACTCAATTATTGATAACAAATGAGAAAATTGTTTTACCACCTACCATTTAACCTACTAAATAAGTGTAATTGTGTCAACCCTTTTATGATCTTAAAAACAAACTGAATGAAACATAGGAAGAATAACTATTCATCTTCACATTTTCTTATTTATAACAAAGGTCTAATGGAATCTTTCAAAAGATTTTTTTATTCAAATTTATTTCTTATTTGTTAATTTTAAAAACAGAAAATTTCCAAACACAATCATAATGTCCAAATAGACTGATTCTCATTGGCTGCTAAAATTTTCCAATCGTTCTGCATTGTTGTGAAGCTGTTTTTCGAAAGATACCTCGGGGGAGAATTAAGCAACTCTTATCAATGCTAATTTGACCAATATAAAGAAATCTGTTTTATCAAGATAACCAAGAATTATTCAATCCGGAGAAGCAAGGAAAAATAAAGTGTTAAATAAACATTCCACCTTTAATTGTTTATTTCTATTCAAAATCTACAGTTAGTGCTTTCTGAGCAAAGAAGAAATTATTTCCACTGTATAGCAAACTCCTTTTTCTGCTTTGTTAGCAATAAAAATATTTTCTACATTTTGATGTGACATTTGCATGGTAAATTTCTGTTGCTTAATGCCAGAAGGGGGATGAAAGTTTTGAACTTGCCGAAAGAAGGAAGACTCAAAAGTTGTTTGTAATAATATGTGAACATATTTTTATTTAAGATACATTGTGTCGGCCAGAGAATGAAGAGTGGGAGAGAGATAAGGGTGCCGAGAGACTGTTCCCAACAGGGGAACTTGGTCTTAGGCCTTCCCAGCCCCAGGCGGTCTGCCTCTCTGTTCAGGTGTTGAGTTTTCTTTGTCTCGGCTCTGAGCTTTATGGGTTTTCGAACAACCACGCAGGTGTCGTTTCCGGTTTCCACATTCTGTTTTTGGACACCTACACATATGTTTGGCCTGGAAATGTTGTGGTAGTATATCATAACAATGCTGCTTTTTTTCGGGGGGGGGGGGGGGGGCTTTCTTTTCAGCATTATTGAACAAACAATACAGAAATTGTGCTGATTGACTGAAAAATTGTGCAGAAGTTGACCAAATTGGGACAGCACTCGATAAACACATAAGTTGTACAAAGATTTATACCATTAAATCTAAAGTTGTTCTCAGCTCTGGTTATAAAAATATGCTTGGAAATATTTATTTGTACAACACCTCAAATTGTTTTAACATAACGTAGGTATCATCACTGATTCTGAAATAAAATTACAATCCTTCTTCAATAATTTAGAATTTGTTTGAAACTTTTATTTCTTATCGTTTTCAGGAAGAAATTGCTCTAGAGATTATTGGATTACAAAAGACATTATTTATTTTCATCATTTCAAACCAGAATTAGACTGTTTTAAAAGTTACTGCTTATATTTCTATTGGTAATTTTATCAAACACACCAACCATGTTCTTTATGGAGTTTAACATTTTAAAACCCTACAATTTCATATCCCCTATCTGTCAGACCATTGTAATTCTATGAAACATAATTTAATGCCAAATTGTCAAAAATTTTTTTTAGATGAAATACAGTAAAAAGCTATGATTTTTTGAGGGTGTGGAATAAGATCAAGGTGGAATGGGACTGGTTTTTTTGATGGTGTAGGTTCTTTAAACTATAATCACAGAGAAAGATCAAATTGGAATGAGACTGGTATTTTGAAAAGAGCATCTAAATATGCTAAAGTATTTTTCACAGGAGAAAAAATTAGTCTTTTTACAAAATAATCCTGTGCTGAGTAATGTAAACATTTATTTAGTGTAAAAAAATCTGAAAATGAATTTAAGTAAAAGAATTATTATACAGCAATGTTTAACAAATTAACCATCAAAATTGGATTGCATCATAAGGACTGATTTGACTGATCACTGCTAAATAAGCTAACATTTTTTACTTTCGTACTTACAGTATTTACTCGAGTACTAAGCCGGCACTGCAGTGTCTGTTTGAGTTTTAGATATGCTTATATACATATACTTACTCACAAGCAGTTGTATACCTGTGTATGTATCTATGAATATAAATTTATTGCATATATAAAGTAAAACAAAGATAATTTGGCAATGTTTAACGACTTAACCATCAAAAATGGATCACATCATAAGGACTGATTTGACCGATCACTGCTAAAGAAGCTAACATTTTTTATGTTCTTAGTTAAAAACGATTCCTAACGGCGTCAAACCAAAGATTGCCGATAAAACGATTCATTAGCAAAAATGGGTAATAGTTTGGAATAGGTTCATTAAAACGATTTGTCTATATTATGCAAGGGAGGTAACCAAGATAGATGCTATACATGATTAGCTGCTGCTGCTAAACTAAAGGAACAAATGAAAGCAGAAAACTCTGAACATTTGAAACTGTATTTTATATGAATTTAACTACAAAGGATATAATTTAGGACAACGCTTGCAATAACACATCACCACCCCCAGCCATTTTGAATGGCTGAAAGTGGCTATATTTTTACCATTGTTCAAAAATAACGTTTTTCTCAATCTAAAAATACTGTTCTCGAAACCTACCTACTAACCCTAGCACCAAACCTACCTACTAACCCCAACCCATAAAAAAGTAATTAAAAAAATTATTTCAAAGATTTAAAAAATTATTTTAAAAAAATAAACAATAATGATGCTTACAGCCATTCAAAAATTGCCAAATTCAAAATGGCAAGAATGACCTAATTTAAGGTTAGTGTTTAGGGTTGGGGCTGCAATTAACAACATACAAAGATTAAATATTTTTTTTCATATTTGTAATTAATAATAAAAAATGATTTAATAGTTTTTCTTTGTCATTTCTGACTAGTGATGTATCAGAATATCAATTCGGTCAGATATCTGGCACCAGATATCTGGTGCCGGATATCTGGCGCCGGATATCTGGCGCCGGATATCTGGTGCCGGATTCACAAAAAATTATCACTGCCACCAGTTTCAAATTTTAGCCACCCAATATTATATATATATCCAGACGTGGATTTTAATTTTTTATTTGGGAATCCGACAGATTCAGATATCCAATTTTTTGGGAATCCAGTGCCAGATATCCAACCGGATTGATATTCCGGTACATCGCTATTTCTGACACTGTTATGAAGACGAAGTAAACAGTTTTTGATTTGTGCAAATTGTCTGCGTAATTGACGCATTTCTCGCATCCACATGTTTTCAATTCTATTCTAATCATGTACAACGTCTATCCTGGTTACCTCACTTGCATAATATAGCAAAAACATTTTAATGAATCCATTCCAAATGGTGACAGGTCATTTGCATCCTAGACAACTGCGTCCCGGTCATTTGCATCCCAGTCATTAAGCGAATTTTAACAATAAATTTTGCTTTGAGAATATTTTTGGAGTCGGATACCAATTTTTTCTTTTCAAATCCACTGCAAAAATGGAAAGTTTAATATTTATAATTACATTGTAAATAGAACCCCCCTCGTAAAACCTGAAAAAACTAACAAATTTCCTGATGATTGTAGGGTCTAATGGATTAAAAGCACCTAAAATTGAAAGAAAAACATCTTCTGACATGTAAAACGAAAAAAATATTTAATCTTTTATTGTTGTTAATTGCAACCCTAACCCTAAAGACTACTAACCCAAACCCTAAATTATATCCTTTGTAATTAGATTTAATAAAATACTGTTTCATTTTAAAACTGTTTGAAATGTTCAAGTTTTCTGCTTTCATTTGTTCCATAATAAGTTAGCAGCAGCAGCTTAAATAATTGTTATGGTTTAATGACAGGATTTACCGAACGGAGTTAAATAATAGACTGAAGACTAGAGAGTCTTCTGATTACACCTTTTTATTGATATATTCTTCTATTTTAGCAACATTACATGGGCTTTTGTGAGTTTTGACCCCCAAATAAGACTCCCTTCTTCAGTTTTCATCTCCGTTGTTCGGTAAATCCGATTCCTTCCATTCGGCAATTTGTTGCCGATGGTACAGTGTAGAAACAATAACATTTACTTTTTAAAATATCTCATTTAACGTTT
>VCCN01003376.1:2673722-2684333 GCA_006491835.1 Architeuthis dux
AAAAAAATGTAATCGTGTTTTTAAAATAAATAGATTTTTCTAAAGTTCGTGTATGTACATCTCCTCTCGGCAAATCGCAGCATAATGTCGATAAAACCCACGAAAGCCTGTGAAAAGTTACTAAAATAGAAGAATATATCTTTAAAAAGGTGTAATTTTAATCAGAAACCTTAAAGACTCCCATCATTATATTATTTATCACTATCCGGCTTCGTCCGGCAAATCTCCTAGACTCGGCAAATCACAGTATAAGGCCGATAAAACTCACGAAAACGGTTACTAATAGTAATAGAATAGTATCACCAAAAGCCTATGTAAAGTGACTAAAATAGAAGACTATATCTTTAAAAGGGTGTAATTTCATCAGAAACCCTAAATACGACCCTTTTCAGTATAGCGAGCGAGAGAGACGTTGGTTTGTTTTTATAAGTTAAGTAGATCGGATCGCAAATGTCCTGTCCGGGGGCGCAAATCCCCTAGTACGATTCTAAACAATTACCGAAACATGGAATTCACAACGATTTGAAAATATGAAAAAACGTTAAAGATTTAAACCGATTTCATAAACTGATATTAAATCAGTTTTCAAAAAAGGATTCGCTGAATTCCAGATAGTTTTCAGATTCAATTGAGGATAAAATATTTTTGCTTATTTAAAAGTATTTCATCTTAATTCAACTTTGTGGGTAAAAAAATAAATATTTCTGCAAATGAATACGTATATTTCACCTCCACCCATTTTATTTATTTATTTGTTTTTTTTAAACAAATATCAAGTGCTTATACAATTTTGAAAATTATATATCCAAGATTGGCTAAAATTGCGTTTTTCAGGGCATACCAGCTACTGAAATTAAGTGTTGGCTAGAAGTCTATTTAAAACATGTTTTAAAGTTTTATATGTGATCTTTCAAAATAATATGAGTTCTAAAGTTCTATAAATTAGATTTTTTTATCAGAAATCTAAACCAATTTAATAAATCTAACACTTAAAAAAAAAAAAAATGCGTGAGAATTTTCCTTTCATGCGTGTGAGCATGAGAATATATCAAAATGCGTGAGACTCGGAAGGTATGAGAAATTAAGAAAGCGTTATACTTACTTTCTTTCTGTTCGCTATCGTCTGATTTGAATGAAAAGATGCGTCACTGAGAAAGTGTAACATTTTAAATAAACTAAACTCTTCTGTGTTTCTAATTGTTTTTTTGTTATCACAACTGACTTCGGACCGTAATCCTAGGCCAACGTGTAAATAACGTGATCAGAAATAAAGAGTACGCCCCCACCAAAGGTATGGCTGTATTAAAATGTTCGGGTTTTGAATTGAATTGAAAAACAGCAATCGATTCAAAATGTCTTCTAACAACACGGTTGCCAGATAGTTGGAGACGATTCTGGCCAAAAACCCGTCAAAAATGGCCAAAGATTGGTCAAATGCAAAAATTGTTTATAAAAGCAATTATTTTATTATATTTATTTAAAATTAATAATAGTATTTTTCTTAATTTTTCAGTTGCTTTTTTAACTCTCCAGTATCGGCGTGAGCATCAGTTGCGATTATTATAAAAAGCAACTGAAAAATTAAGATAAAGCTGAATAGTAGTAGTATTTAAACAAAATTAATAATAATGCTTGTTTATAAAACATTGTAATACTACAGTACACATCAAAAATGAGAATTTATTAAAAATTACTATTGCAACAAAACCAAAAAACGCCTGAACACAAAGTTCACGGACGAATGCTATTAAGAATGGCCAGATTTGTCATATATGGCCATAGAATGGCCAAAATGGCAACCCTGCTTCAGAAGAGCGAAATTCAGGGGAGATAATAATAAATAGGAACTATGAAGGGAGATCTGAAATTTTGTGGTTAAGATTCGGTTTTTAGTGTCACGCAGTTCTGCTAGAAAAAAATACCCGTTTCTTTCAATTTAAGGGGCTTTCAATCCATTAGACCCTAGACCCACCCGGACATTCGCTAATTTTTAGAAAACAATTTTTGAAAAGATATTACGAGGCGGGGGCTGGGTGTTCTATTTAAAATGTAATTATAATTCTAAAGTGGGCACTTACTATCCGTCATTTTTACGGAGGTACGGCTTACATCAATTATCTTCCCTCTTCCCTGTAACTTTCTTTGATACCATTTTCCCTAACCCTGATCCCAATCCTGACCCCTAGAGATTTTACAACTGTCATGAACTGTCACTGTGTTTTCGACACTTGTGGCTTCTAAGATAAGTAAATATAGATACTTATTCGGGCTTTCCGGGGGGAAAAGGGATGCGAGTTCGAGTCCTCCCAGCTGAGACTTATTATTACTATTCGCGTTGCTTACTAACGGCCATAGAATGTCAGTCTGTCTGTTGCAATAAAATGCAACTGAAACTAGCATTCCAAGGGAAATTATGAATCACCGCCACCCATATATGCTGTGTTGGGGTGATCAATTAAAAGGTTGGGCTGTGATCACTAAAAAATGTCTGAATTTTCAACAAAAAAACAACCGGGCGCAAACTAGTGACTAATTTAGCATAAGCTTACAATGAAAATTGAATCCCCCACTAAAATCCTATTTTGGAGGGGAATTTTCAAAAAACAAAAATAGCATTTAACCTACTCATTGGGGTGAGTGTGTGTACAAAGAGTTTGTACTATGAACGGTTAGGGCTGGGCGAAGTCCAGTTGGATAGATAGATAGATAGATAGATAGATAGATAGATAGATAGATAGATAGATAGATAGATAGAAATGTGTGAACACGTGAATAACCTAAACCTTTGGTGATTAATTAAGAGGCAATAAATACTAATCGAAAAATTAATAATAATTGACAATGGTTCATCTGAGAAATTCAAAAATTAATATTACAATTAATAATACTAGTGTATGTAGATAAGGATGGCGACATATCAGATGGTTGAACGATGATAAGAAATGGCTATAAAGGTTATAGTCCGGACACCAGCAGGGCCTACCGTGCACCCCCACCCCATGATCCTACAAGTTGGGAAGAACTACCTCATTTGCATAAAACAAAATGGCTGCCAGAACACACACACAACAAAAAAGAATTTCATATCTCGTTTCCCAGTTGAGATATCTGAGTACTTTAAAAGGCTATCATGGTTTTCGGACATGAGCAATTCAAATTCATGACAGTTGTAAAATCTCTGCGGTTAGGGTTGGGATTAGGGGAATTGGTATCAAAGAAAGTGACAGGGAAGAGGGAAGATAATTGGTGTAAGCCGTAAAAATGACGGATAGTAAGTGCCCACTTTAGCATTATAATTACATTTTAAATTGAACACCTGCCCCTGCCTCGTAATACCTTATCAAAAATTGTTTTCTAAAAATTAGCGAATGTCCGGGTGGGTCTAGGGTCTAATGGATTGAAAGCCCCTTAAATTGAAAGAAACGGGTATTTTTTTCTAGCAGAACTGCGTGACACTAAAAACCGAATCTTAACCACAAAATTTCAGCTCTTCCTTCACAGTTCCTATTTATTATTATCTCCCTTGAATTTCGCTCTTTTGAAGCAGGGTTGCCATTTTGGCCATTCTATGGCCATATATGACAAATATGGCCATTCTTAATAGCATTCGTCCGTGAACTTTTAGGGTTTTGTTGCAATAGTATTTTTTAATAAATTCTTATTTTTGATGTGTACTGCAGTATTACACTGTTTTATAAACAATCATTATTATTAATTTTGTTTAAATACTACTACTATTCAGCTTTATCTTAATTTTTCAGTTGCTTTTTATAATAATCGCACGCCGTTACCAGAGTGTTAAAAAAGTAACTGAAAAATTAAGGTAAATAGTAGTATTCATTTTTTTTTAAATGAATACTAATGATTTGCAATACTTCATTTTATAAAAATAAATAATAAAATAATTGCTTTTATGAACAATATTTGCATTTGATCGTTTTTTGGCCATTTTTTACGTGTTTTTGGCCAGAAGCGTCGCCAACAATCTGGCAACCGTGTTGTTAGAAGACATTTTGAATCGATTGCTAACAATGGTTGTTTTTCAATTCTGTTCAAAACCAGAAGATTTTAATACAGCCATACCTTTGGTGGGGGCGTACTCTTTATTTCTGATCACGTTATTTACACGTTGGCCTAGGATTACGGTCCGAAGTCAGTTGTGATAACAAACAAACAAAAAAACAATTAGAAAAATAGAAGAATTTAGTTTATTTAAAATGTTAGACTTTCTCCCATCTTTTCAAATCAGACGATAGAGAACAACAGAAAGAAAGTAAGTATAACGCTTTCTTAATTTCGTTCTTGAAAAATAAAAATACGTATTTATTTGCAAAAGTTGAATTAAGATAAAATATTTTTTAAATAAGCAAAAATATTTTATCCTCTATTGATTCTGAAAAATATCTGGAATTCGGCGAATCCTTTTTTGAAAACTGATTTAATCAGTTTGTGAAATCGGTTTCAATTTTTAACATTTTTTATTCATATTTTCTAATCGCTGTGAATTCCATGTTTGGAAAGAGTCATTAAAACGTTTTTGCTATATTATGCAAGGGAGGTAACCAGGATAGAGTTGTATATGATTAGAATAGAAATCGTGTGGATGTGAGTAAAGCGTTAATTACGCAGGCAATTTGTACAAATAAAAAACTGTTTACTTCATCCTTGCACGAGTTTGTGTGGAGAAATGACAAAGAAAAACTATTCAATCATTTTTTATTATTAATTTCAAATGTTTATTCGTTTTAGAATTACAAATATGAACAAAATATTTAATCTTTTTATGTTGTTAATAGCAGCCCCAACCTTAAACACTAACCCTAAATGAGTCAATTCTTGCCATTTTGAATTTAGCAATATTTGAAAGGCTAAAAGTTGCAATTTTGGAATGGCTGTAAGCATCATTAGCTGTTTTTAAAAACAATTATTTTGCTAGGATTAGTAGGAGGTTTAGTGTGAAGGTTAGTAGGTAGGTTTCGAAAAACTATTTTAAGATCGAGAATAACGTTATTTTTGAACAACGGTAAAAATCTAGCCACTTTCAGCCATTCAAAATGGTTGGGGGTAGGTGGGTGATGCGTTATTGCAAGCATTGTCCTAAATTATATCCTTTGTAGTTAAATTCATATAAATACATTTTCAAATGTTCAGCGGTTTCTGCTTTCATTTGTTCATCACGCTAATAGTTTAACAGCAGCAGCTAATCATGTATAGCGTCTATCTTGGTTACCTCCCTTGCATAATATAACAAAATCGTTTCAATGAACCTATTTCAAACAATTACCCATTTTTGCTAATGAATCGTTTTATTGGCAACCTTTGGTTTGACACATGTTAGGGGAACGGCCATTTTGAATGGCTAAAAGTGGCTAGATTTTATTTCCACGTAACTAAAAATGTTATATACGCTCCAAAGACTCATACAAAGGCTAAAAATTATAATTATACAACGTATTGATCTGATATTAACATAACAATGAAAATAAAATCCATTAATTTGTTTTTTTAGCTTTATTTTATTGTAATCCTTGTAAAACATATCAGATGAATATGCTGTTCACATGTGCAGTGAGTGGTGACGAATGGCTGGGGGGCTTACCAAGGAATTCAAAATATGAACGACCACATCTTAAATATGTTAGTTCTATACAATCACACATTCATCTGATATTATAGCAATAAGGAAATTAAAAAAACAATAATCTGTTCCTAACACGTTTTCGCACCATGAATTTGTCTAGGTAGACAACAACAATGCATCCGAAATACAACATTGGCGTTTCAATTTTTTTTTTAGGTGCAAACAACGGTTTTATTTTCATTATTTTGTTAATATCTAATCAATACCATACCTGCCAAGTCTCATGCATTCTGCATTAAAAGAAAATTCTCACGCAATTTGTTTAGATTTATTAAATTGGTTTAGATTTCTGATTAAAAAGAATTTATTTTTATCGAACTTTAGAACTCACATTATTTTAAAAGATCACATACAAAACTTTTGAAATATATTTTAAATAGACTTTTAGCCAACACTTAATTTCAGTAGTTGATATGCCCTGAAAAGCAATTTTAGCCAATGTTGGATACATAGTTTTCAGACTCCAAGTGCAAATTGGTCAGATTCCGGTCAAATAACATTACGGTAGGATTCAAAATTCGGCCGTCTGTGAAGGCAAAGTAGAAGCGTGTAGCAACCGTTTTCAATCTTCGAAGATCAGAAGTCAAATGAATAAAATAGTTTTATAAACAGATAGTATCGAAGTTCACATAACTAATAAACATTGGTCATAACACATTATAAATATTTTCTGATCAATCAGAAGTGCTGCTAAAGACTGAACATGTTTTAAATAGACTTCTAGACAACACTTAATTTCAGTAGTTGATATTCCCCTAGTTGATATGCCCTCAATACATAATTTTCATTGGGCGGATCCACACGATTCTCACTCATTCTTAACATTGAAACTTGACAGGTATGCAATACATTATATATTTATACTTTTTGGAGCCGTTTTTGGAGTGTATGCAGTTATCTGGAAATTAAATTTAGCCATTTTTAGCCACTCAAAATGGCTGTTCTCTTACCGGCGTCAAACAAAAGACTGACCATTTTATTTACTCTGCCACTTACATTTTGACTTTTAAAGTAACTTAAAAAGTCAAAGGAATAAATTTTAATCATTCGAATAATAAAGCAAATTTGGATAGAAAACAACAGATCAAAACTTTAAAGAATTCCAATGATGTGGTGGACTAACTCACTTATCCTTAAATCGTCTTCATAAATATCTATATCTTCGTCGGCACAAGTTTAGATAATTGGACCATAATTTAATTTTGTCCAGGAAATCATAAACATACTGAGTGGGCAGAAACCATCTTTAACCAAACCAAATGTCACATTCTTGTAACAAAATCCCAATGAAACGTACACCATGTACAAACCTGAAGAAACCTGTTGTATAGCCACGGGTCCGCAGGAAGAAAATCCTGGATTTGGAGAAAAAGCAAGACTGGAAACTTGTTTTATAAAAATATGAGTATATATTTTTATTCCCTCAGACAGAGAATGAGAGCTGACAGACTTTTCTTAGACAGCAGGGCATACACATCTTTTGACAACAGGGAAATTGGTCCTGTCTTCATCCCAAGCCTAAGTGATTTCTCAGCTTCCTGAGGGCCTCTGTGTTGCTTTTATCAGGTTTGAACGCCCATGCTGATTATCCAGCCCGCCATCTTCCGGTTCCTGATACCTTGCAGTTTGGGGTTTTCATCGATATCCTGTTTATAACTTTCAACACCTGTGGGAGTCAAATCTGTGACCACCGCCCACAGTTGCCTAAATATCCAACAAAACAACAACTGGAGTATTATATAATCTCAAGTTCTACAGATTATCTGAAGTAACAGAAGAAGTTGATCTCAGAGTTACAATTGTCAATAAACTCAAGTTTAGTCATCATATTGATTTAAAAATCTCCAAAGCCAACAAAACTTATTAGGTATACTTTTAAATATATGGATCCTGATATATTCACTCTCCTATATAAAATTCTTGTTCATCCACATATGCTACACAAGTTAGGGGACAGAGGTAAAGCAGACCCGAATAGAAAACTCGGGGGCGGACAGAAATCTCGACACTCAAAGAAGAGACAGACATCAGTGGACAAGACCGCTGTCCCTGTTGACAGTTCTTATCTCTCCCCCACTCTTCTCTCTCCGGGCGACAAAGATGTATGTTGTGTAATAAAAATATGTCCAGATATTTTTATAAGCAAGTCTTCGAGTTTCTTTTCTATCCAAGTCCAGGACACCCCAGTATCCAACACAATGAGAATCAGTCTATTTGGACATTATGATTGTGTTTGGAAATTTTCTGTTTTTAAAATGAACAAATTAAAAAAATCTTTTGAAAGATTCTGTTAGACTTTTGTTATAGATAAGAAAATGTGAGGAGGAATAGTTATTCTTCCTATGTTTCATTCAGTTTGTTTTTAAGATCATAAAAGGGTTGACACAATTACACTTATTTATTAGGTTAAATGTTAGGGGTTAAAACAATTTTCTCTTTTGTTTCTGATAGGCAAAAGTAAAATTTTCTGTATTTAAATTATATTCCATTTAATTATCTCTGTTGAACACTAATATGGAAATTCTATTTATTACCGAACATGAATTATATGATATGTTCATTAAAACACAAATGAGCTATTGTGATTTTATGATTGAAAATAATGTATGAGTCCCCTGTTTTTTAAAATAATAATTCTTCTTCATTCACAGATCTCAACAGTTTGGGAGAACAATGATTTTCAAATTTGAAAAGGCACATGCAAATACATACCGAAGAAAAAACGTTTTCTTGCAAAGTGTGTGGAGTTGCATTTTCAGAGAGTTTCCATTTTAAAAATCACATGCAAACACACACTGGATTGAAACGCCACTGTTGTGTGGATCAGCATTTTCAATGAGTTCTCATTTAGAACACCATATGCGAATGCACATGGGAGAGAAACCATTCGCTTGTCGAGTGTGTGGATCCACATTTTCATATAGTGGCAATTTGGAAGCCCACATAAAAACACACATAGGAGAAAAAACATTTTCTTGTGAAGTGTGTGGATCAGCATTTTCAATAGATTCCGGTTTAAAAAGGCACATGCGAATACACGCGGGAGAGAAGCCATTCTCTTGTGAAGTGTGTGGATCAGCATTTTCAGGGTGTTCCCGTTTGAGGAACCACATGCAAACACACAGAGGAGAAAAAACATTTTCTTGTAAATTGTGTGGATCAGCATTTTCAATGAATTCACATTTGAAGAAACACATGCAAATACACACAGGAGAGAAACCATTTTCTTGTCAAGTGTGTGGAGCAGCATTTTCAATAGATTCCACTTTAAAAAGGCACATACGAATACACACAGGAGAGAAGCCATTTTCTTGTCCAGAGTGTGGATCTTCGTTTTCACAGAGTTCCAGTTTGAAAAGCCACATGCGAATACACACTGGAGAAAAACCATTCTCTTGTCAAGTGTGTGGAGCAGCATATTCAGAAAATTCTAATCTAAAAAAGCACATGCAAAAACAACACACAGGAGAGAAACCATTTTCTTGTGCATTGTGTGAAGCAGCATTTCCACAAAGTGACAATTTAAAAAAGCACATGCAGACACACACTGGGGAGAAATCATTTTCTTGTCAAGTATGTGGGGCAGCATTTTCACACAGTTCACGTTTGAAAATTCATATGCGAATACACACGGGAGAGAAACCATTTTCTTGTCAAGTGTGTGGATCAGCATTTTCAAAGAATTCTAGTTTAAAAGACCATATGCGAACACACACAGGAGAGAAGCCATTTTGTTGTCAAGTATGTGGAGCAGCATTTTCAACAAGTTCTCCCTTAAAAAACCACATGCGTATACACACAGGAGAGAAACCATTTTCTTGTCAAGTGTGTGGAGCAGCATTTTCAACGAGTACTCCTTTAAAAAACCACCTGCGAATACACACAGGAGAGAAACCATTTGCTTGTCCAGTGTGTGGATCTTCATTTTCTCAGAATTCCAGCTTGAAAAGTCACATGCGAACACACACGTGAGAGATAACATTGTGTGTGGATCAACATTTTCCTAGAGTTCTAGTTTTAACTTGCGAATGGGAACACATGCACTAGTAGATCATACACTTGTCACATGTATGGACCAACATTTCCAATGAGTTTGAATTTGAAAAGACACTTGTGGACATATACTAAAGATAATACTTAATAAGTAGGTGGACTGACATTTTCTTAGTATACAAATTTGAAAAAATGGAAACTCACACCAGAGAGAAACCATTTTTTAATAAAGTATGTCACAATATTTCCAAAGGCTTCATATTTAAAAGATCATCTGCAACCATAGTTTTGTGCAGCCTGTAGATTGTCCTTTACAAAGAGTCATTAGTAAAAAAAACATTCCATGGAATCACACACAGTAGAGGAATCGTAATTCTGTGAATACATTGATCAACTTCAACAACACTCATGGAAAAGCATTCCTGTCACTTTAAACAAAACCGATATATAAAATTAACATTTCCTTCCCATGATTGGAAGGCAGTTCTCTTACTGATTGAGCCAAACTGACAAGTCTTACATATCTACATAGATTTATGTTATAAATATGCATGGCCTTATTCCATTCTAATAAATAAATACATTTATAAAATTAACATTTTCCTACCGTGATTTGAAATCAGGACCAAGTGATCGGTAGGCGGCTCTTTTACTTACTGAGCCAAACTGACAAGTCTTACATATCTATGAAAACTTATGTTATAGATATACAAAGGACTTAATACATTTATACTAAAAAATATATATCTTATGAAAGAAAGAATACAGAACTCGACCACGTCCAGTGACAGGCTGTTTCACATTTAATACGATTTTTCAAAATGGTTTGATACAACTATCAATTCCCCTGGAATTTTGTCCCTTCTCATAGTTGCTTAGGTTGTCACTACCATTTCCTGTGATCCTTTTAGAAGCAGGAGGTGTGATAAAAGATTTGTCCATGCAGCTTGGCTCTGCCTCCAACTTGGGTATATATG
>VCCN01003376.1:2695904-2707764 GCA_006491835.1 Architeuthis dux
TCGAAGAACAGATACTACACTTTGATCTTAGCCAAAAGGCGTCAGAGAGAGGGGGACTAAAGAAATACATTAAACATATCAATTCCCACTGGTTATCAAAACTTTTGATCTGGTGTGGACTAACAGAGAAAGACCCAAAATGCTATAACCTATATTGCTAATTTTCTTATTTCAAACTTTTGACAGCATTTAGCCTCTTTGGGTAAAGCTGCAAACATCTGATAATGTAATTGATCTGGAATGCAACTAAAAAGATATACAGGTCTGGTTAGTCACTCAATAGATACTGCCACCTGACCAATGTGTTTTGTCAGCATGCTACGTTGGGGGTGATCAATTAAAAAATTGGGAAAAAAAGGGTGATTAATGAATAAGTTACTTACCTCATCTTTTGTTGGGCAACTTTAAAAAAAACAAGCAGACACAAACTAAGGGATCAATTTAGCATGAATTTACATTGCAAATTGAACCCCCCACCAAAAACCTATTTGGGGAAGGGGATTTTTTAAAAAAAGTAGACATAATAAGGTGTGAATGTTTAAATTTTCAGCCCTCTAGCTTCATTGGTGATACATACATACACAGCCAGCCAGCCAGACTTAAAAACTGAACAAATGGTGACAGTTTTGGTTGATGGTTTCTAACAAGATGGGGAGAAAGGTTGAAATATTTTTATTCTCCCAAATCAAATTACTGTTAAAATCTGACTCCAAACTATCACCACGAATCGAGTTTCTAGTTGGCGAGAAAAAGAAGATGCAACTTAATGTTTTTCTTTCTTTAAAGGCTTCTGTACTTTAAAATTATAGACGTTAGCTTTTGGTGGGGGACTAATGAAAAATACCCCCCACCCCAAAGTTTGTCACTTAACCCTTTATAGGGCAAACGTAAAAATATTTTAGATATCAAAACAACCTTTTTGTATGATAAACTAGACCTAATTACAAGATATTTTCAGTTGCAAGTTTACTGAAAAATGTTTGTTTATGGGGGCAAAACCCCTCTGATGAAGTGATCATATATGGGCCTCACACAAAAAGTGGCCAAAAATGGAAAATATAAATCAATTAAAGTAGAAAGTTAAATAAAACATAGAATTAAAGAATAACATTCAATATAATGAATAGATACAAAACAATTGATATTGACAAAGAAAAATAACAACTTAATAGGTTGATTTTAAAATTGTATTGTTTGGGCCCAAAACAGGCTAATTTAATGGGGTGTGGTATGCCTTAAAACAGTTTCTGTCTTTGTTCAAGCACAAGTGAACTTTGCAAAGCTTGCAGACTACATTGGCTACAATATTTGCATGTAGCTGACGGGTTCTCTGGTGATCATATATAGTCACTTGCTCCATAAAGGGTTAAGGATCACTCAATATAACATATACTTGAGGAAGGCCAAAGAACACACCAGCTGACATGTTTTGATAAAAACAACAAAGATTAGAACAAAAACAATAATTTGTGGGATAACTCTTGTTCATAAGACAATTTTGAAGCTGAAAGATAAAAGTACTGTATATGCCAGCATATAAGTTGACACCTGAAGCCTAAAAAATCTCTGCCTAACTAGGAGTCGAATTATAGGTCGAGTATAAAATGTGAACCTTTATCACAGAGTGGTAAACAAATGGAACAGCCTGCCTAACACTCGCTGTGCACTACTTACTGTAACTCCCACAGCCTAAAATTTATTTACCATGGGAATGAGTTGCCATAAAGACAGTAATAAAAATAGAAGTGATCACCACCACACAATCATTTCAAACAGCTGATCGACTGTAAACACTGAAATACTGAACTTGGTGGTAATGGAAGTGGTGCAGCCTTATTTTGCTATCGACATTTCAGTTCTGAGTACACCGGGTAGCAGTTTTTTCATAGGAACTGTTTTTTCTTGAGGTTCTTTTGCCCCTATCTTTGGGGGTCGACTTATACAGCAAATATCGGCCTAAACCAGAATTGAGACCTCAATATTTGGGGGTCGACTTATAGGCTGGCATATATGGTAACTGAAAAAACAAATCATTCATGTAGTTAATCTATAAAGTAGTGTCGCCTGATTGGTGAATGAAAGAGTAGTGTATTTCCCATCAATTAGTCAGTGTTCAAGACCAGGTAAAAGCCAGGATTTCGAAAGCTGAAGGTTGGTGCAACACAATCTCTTCATACCCCCATTTTAATCTGGGATGTTCTAAGCTAAGTTTAGCAAATTTTAAGATTGGACTGACACAAAAGAAAGTGATGATGAATTTGTTCAAGATCAGGTAAAAGCTGATTTTCAAGGCTGGCCTCCTAATATGGATGGTTGGCGAAACATAATCTTATAATCAAATTTTTAGATTGGACTGACAAGCAAGAAAGTGATGATAAATTTGTAAATATTGAATAATATTGATTTGATGTTGATTCGATAATGTTCAGTTGTGAATTCGCTTCAATATATATAAAGAAAAAGCAACCACACTTTATTGTTTGTTAATCGAATATCACTTTAATATCTTCTCTCCTAGACTAGCTCAGGAGATGGATATTTAATTGCAAAAACGGAGGAGGATAACCCATGTCTCACAAATGTATTTGTATGAATGAAAAATAGCTTTTTGAATTTTGTCAATAAAATAAAGCATTTCTCTTAATTGGGGCGAGTTTGTTTAATTGCCAAATCTTACTGGGGATGATGTTCAAATGACAACTCTGAGGGGTGATGGTAAAGTGATCTGCAACATGTATGTTTTACAGAGTTACTTTTACTCAATATGACTGACTAGAAAAGTTACAGACAAAATTACCATTCCTCTATTCTCATTAGAAGTAGGAAGGTTTGGTCACCGTCAATATGTTAATATATATATGCAAAGAAAGATAACTCTGTGTTAGCTTTCTTTGTTAATGATCAGTAGTGGAACTCTCTCGTTCGGGAGTCTTCTTTCTGATGTTTTACTGTGTTCAAACAGTGTGACGGTTGGCGTCTCTTCGAGTGGTCGCCTCAGATTGAATGCAATGAAGAGACCCCGAATTGTATGCATTATATTGTGTTATTCCAAGTTGATGGCGAACAAGTGGATCTACATAGTTCAACAAATGGTAGCAGAGCATAGTTAGATGACCAGATCATAGTAAATAGTGCTGAAGAGAAACAGTTTTTAAAGCTTTCCTCTAATTTAAAAAAATATTGGTAATGTCAAGTGGTATTCTAGGACATTACCTCAGTTTTTAACATCGACAGCTCGATGTTAAAAATGGAGGACAAATAAAATAAATAAATAAAAACTGTATTGAAAGTTTCACACATTCGCTCACTTGATGGTAAAAACAGTGCACAAATAAAAACAATTTAACAATTAAAGTTCTTCAAAGTCCTTACGGTATGTTTTGTTCGTTTTAAAAACACGAGTTACATCCCATTTTACATACATATTGTTGGACATTACCAAAATATTTTCCCACTAGAATCGTTAAAACTTTTGTGAACATCCCTGCAGTTGTTTCCCGTGAGCTTGCAAAGGTAATTAATGCTGTCAAAAGTTTATAAAAGTATAGAAAACATGTGCTGTTGATAAAAAAGAAATGGCCAGTGTGTAGTGCATTGATTGGGACAAAATATATAATCTACATCAAGCAGAGTTTTTTAGTTTTGATTTCAGATACTTTAAAAAAAAAAGCAAAGATTTTCCCCACTGCGTGTAGCCATGTGACAATCCGGAATGTAGTTGCCCGTGAACATTGCATCACACATTATCCTGCAATGGAACAGCTCCCCCCATGTGTATTCGCATATGTCGCATGTGGTTGTTTTTCTGTGCAAACTCTTTCTTGCAGACACTGCACTTGTATGGTTTCTCTCCTGTGTGAGTGTACATGTGCGTCTGAAGGTAACTGTTGTGGCTAAACTGTTTGAAGCAGACATTGCACATATATGGTTTCTCGCCTGTATGAATACGCATGTGTCGCCGGAGCGAGCCATTTTGAGAAAACCCCTTTTTGCAGACGTCACACAGGAATGGCTTCTCTCCCGTGTGTGTGCGTACATGTCGGAGGAGATCACTACTCAGAATGAATTTCTTACCACATATCTCACAGTCAAATGGCTTCTCTCCAGTGTGGGTACGCAAGTGTGTCACCAGGTTTCCGTTTTGGGAAAAGGCTTTGCCACAAATCTCACAGTTAAAGGGCTTCTCTCCTGTGTGTGTGCGCTTGTGCCTCAGCCAGCTTCGGTCTGTAGAAAATTCCCTGCCACATATTGCACAGGAGAATGGTTTCTCTCCAGTGTGTGTCCGTATATGGCGCAGCAGGTAGGCATTTTTTGAAAACTCCTTGCCACATATGTCACAAGGGAATGTGGCCATCTTTAACAAATATATCCCAAAAGAAGGTTGGTGCTATTGTTATAACTCTTCTTTTCAAGTACAAATTTATTCAAAGTTCAACGAGTTCTCTGTCATGAAGGAAATGATGTCAAGTCAGGCTTGGTGACATAATTTTGCAGTATTCATATCGGTCACTGCAGTCTTTTTTCTGTCACACCAAATCAAATCTGAAAGGAAATAGAAAAAGAAAAACACGTAAAAAATGAAAATTATATTTAAAGTAAACTAATTGAAACACTTCTATTTATTTACCTCTGCCAACAAAGTTGGAAGAGGTGTATAGGGTGTCCCGTAAGAACGTCCTTTTCTACCCATTGTAAGGGGAGTTAACTGGGTAAGTTCCAATTTTCCATATTTCGGACTATTTCTCAATATATGAAAGAATATCTCTCTCAATCAAAAAAAACCCTGGATCCCCCCCCCCAAATTTGACAAATTGTTCTTTAGCCTATGACGCAAACTTCCACAAAATGTTATTGAAATTCATTGAGAAAGGGGAGTAACTTTGTATTGACTTGGCTGAGAGATGTTGTATTGAGGTTTGAGATCTGAGCCGAGTCGATACAAAGTTACTCCCCTTACAACGAGCAGGAAAGGATGTTCTTACGGAACAATCTATATATGTATTCACTCATGTTTGTTTGTCCACACAATATCTCCAAAAGTTCTCAATAGATTTCAATGAAATTTTGTTGAGGCATGGGCCATTGACTGAGGAAGAATTGATTAAATTTTGAGGTAGATCTTGCATTCTTTTTTTCCAATTGAATATATTAAGACATAAGTCATACATATTCACTCATGTTTGTTTGTCCACACAACATCTCCAAAAGTTCTCAATGAATTTCAATGGAATTTGGTGGAAGGTTGTGCCCTGGGCTAAAGAACAATTTGTCAAATTTGGGGGTGGATCCAGGGATTTTATTTTTGATTGTGAGAGATATTTTTTCATATATTGAGACATAGCCCGAAATATGGAAAATTGGAACTTAGTTAACTCCACTGCATAATAGCATTTACCTCCCTGCATTGTATCTATCTATGAATGGATTTTTATTCAGTTTTTCGTGACAATGGTATTGTTAGAGGTATGCACTCTCTGAGTGCTTTCTAGTTTTGTTATTAGGGGTTCCACAAAACAAAGTGACATTTTTGCAATATACTTAATATTTCTTCATTATATAAATGATTGCTTTATTCGTTTTTACATTTGGGTTTATACATATCAGATAAGGCCATAAACAAGACCAAAATCCAATAGTTATATGTAAATATGATAATTATAAAGACTTTTATTAGTTGAGAACCTATATTTGCCCAGCCCTGGTGTGAGCAACTGCTAAACGAATTGGCCTAAACTGTAAATGTGAATAAAGAAACAAGCTCTCTGCAGGAATTGACCCGCATCCACCTTGGAAGCAACCTTATACACAGGTTCCAAGGTGGATGCGGGTGAATCCCCACACGGAGCTCGTTTCTTTATTCACATTTACGATTTAGGCAGTGGTTTCCAACTGAAGGGGGATTCCCCCCAGGGGGGAATTTGGGTAGTCCAAGGGGGGAATAAGGCTATTAGGTAAAAAGTCCAGTCTAAAGATAGGGTTTTCTGCACTTCTATCTATCAAGTCGAAGGCTCGATTCACACTGGCACCAGTGTTCTCAACTAATAAATGTCTTTATAATTATCATGTTCAGTCAGATATAAAATTATCCATCATTTGATTTCATATGTAAATATATGTAGAAGGGAAAGTTGTTTTTTGAAGGAGTTACCTGGAAAATTCAATTATGGAAAAGGGGTCCCCAAGTAGTTTAAGGGCCTAAAAGTTTTGCCATCAGCAGCTGCAGGCCACTCGGTCGAATTCGTCATCAGCAACAGCTAAAGCGGCGACCATTTGGAAACAGGAAAGGTAACAATAGCGATTTCATTTTTGGAGGTTTGAGCAAAAACTCACTTGCCATATCAATTTTCATTCAAATCTGTGGTGGGGGGGGGCTACTTTTTTATGATTTGTCAGAGAATACACTTCAAGAGAAAAAGAAAATGGGTTTTTTCAAGCTTTTATAAAGTTATGTAATTTCGTACAATTAACAACATTTACGAAAAAGTTGCTTTCTTTTTCATTGAGACAAAAGTAAAGACATATCTTTTTTGTTTCTAAATTTTAATTTTGTTTACAAACAAACAATTTTGAAACTGAAAAAATAATTCGCTTAATAAAAAATTACAAATGAATTGATAACTCCAATGCATTTTTTTCACGATCATTTTCACACTGGAAAGTTAAGATTTATTTAAGATTTAAAACGCACCTATTTTTTTCTCTAAGACATTTTTTGGCAAAATCGGCTGCTAACTGGACAATACAAATTGAAAAAGGAGGTAAATAAACAATTATTGTCCTAACACTTTCGAAACCAAACCTTTTTAGAAATGAGACATGGGAAATTTTACCAATATTTACTTACCGTAAAATAAAGTAACAAGTAATATTTATAATTAAACGGAGTTTACAGACTAAACAAACCCACTTACTTCAATGTTGACTGTTTTCACTCCATGGGTCGAATCTGTAATAGAAAACCCGGAAGTTGTGATCGACATTCAGTGCGAGTCTACTGGCGGTGTCACCTCAATTTTAGACGCCCGTTGACACAATACCGTGCCCAGGTAATAGAATTACCTCTCTAATACAAATAGATACGCAACGCAGTTTTTGACGTATAATAATGAATTCATGTTCCCTGTTTTCAGAGATAACAAACTATGAATGTGTTCCTCACTCACTAGGTATTCCTCTAATCACAGCTGTTACATACCTGTCAAGTTTCAATGTTAAGAATGAGTGAGAATTGTGTGGAAAATTATGTATCCAACATTGGCTAAAATTGCGTTTCAGGGCATATCAACTACTGAAATTAAGTGTTGTCTAGAAGTCTATTTAAAATATGTTTCAACAGTTTTATATGTGATCTTTTAAAATAATGTTCTAAAGTTCGATAAAAATAGATTTTTTTAATGAGAAATCTAAACCAATTTAATAAATCTAACACTTTTGATAAATTGTGTGAGAATTTTCATTGAATGCGTGTGAGCGTGAGAATGTATCAAAATGCGTGAGACTTGACAGGTTAAGCTGAGCAAATATCGCCTTGGCTTGGTATGAACAAAACGGACGAAAATTTCAACGTGAAATTGACACGTGAGAAATCTTTTTAAATCTGCCAAAAATCAGCATATTATTCGATTTTAATAAAATCTTCGATAATTATTTATTAAAGGATGAATTTCTAAAAAAATAATTTTCAATTGCAAATTTCGGAAAAGAATAATGTTTTGATCGGCCAAATCAGTCCTTTTGATGCAATACATTTTTGATGGTTAAGTCATCCTACTTTGCCATGAAATGTTATGTCTCATTCATTCAATCTAATCTATTAATAATTACTTACCATATATTTTTTAATATAATTCAACCATGAATATAAGATACGGTCAAATTATAGTAGAAAAGCCAAATAAATCGTAACAGCAAAAGAAAAACAAACTCACAAGTTACCTCCATATTTTTTTTATTGAACACCGACTAAATATAAATGTTAGATAATTAGGCAGCTGTTTGATATTTGAAATTCATAAACAGGATATCGACAAAACCCCAAACAGCAGGTGTCAGGGACCGGAAGACACACCAGGTGTTGAAAAATCATAAACAGGATATTGACTAAACCCTGACTGCAGATGGCGGGCTGGGAAGTCAGCGTGGGTGTTTGAACCAGATAAAAGCAACAAAGAGGCCCTCGGAAAAGCAGAGAGACACAGAGCGCCCTCAGAAGCCAGGGAGAGACAAAGACCACCCAGGCCTGGGAAGACGTAAGACCAATTTCCCTGTAAGAACAGTCTGTCGGCTCTCATTATCTCTCACTCACTCTTCATTCTCTGCCACGACATGATGCATCTGCAATAAAAATTCAGGATTTTCCACCTGCGGACCAAGATGGATATACAACATAAATAAATGATAGCTTGTAAATGTAATCTTTATTTATTCAAAAAGTAGCAAAGAAAAACGACTAGAAGCAGTTCACTCACATCCATAGAAGTCTTCTTCATCAGATTCGGCAAACAACTGCCGAGCCTGTTCTTCTGTCATGAGTGACATCTTATTGTGAGATGTCACCTTCTGTCCCCATCCATGGCGTTGCTGATTCCACATTTCTCAACGATGTGCTGGACCATCATTGAAATGTTGTCCTTTTCTTTATGACTGACTTGTTTATAAGTCGAGGTGTTAATTTTCGGGGAAAAATATTCTGCTTATATTAAAAAATATATGGTAGCTAGCATTCTATGGGAAATTATGAATCACCACCACTCATATATGCTGTGTTGGGGGTGATCAATTAAAAAGTTGGAAAAAGTGGTGATCAATGAATAAGTTACTTCTCTCGCCTTTTTTTGGGCTGTGATCATTAAAAAAAAGGTCTGAATTTTCAAAAAAACAAGCGGGAACAAAAAAGTGACCATTTTGGCATAAATTTGCACTGCATATTGAATTTTTGGAGGGGAATTTTCAAAAACTAAAAAACATTTTCACTACTCATTGAAGGGAGTGTGTGTGCAAAATTTCAAGTTTCTACTATGGATGGTTAAGGCTGGGCAAAGTCCAGATACATAGATACATATAAATGTCAGAACACATGAATAACCTAAACCCAGCAACAGTGTTTAAACCGGTTTGTTGTGGGTAGTGATTAATGAAATAAAGGAATTAAAAATGCCAGAATACCATTTCTACTTCCTTGTCAAAATTTCAATGGAAGCAGCATTAGTCCTCAATGTCATCCACATCTAATTTCCGCATAAAACATTCGTACTTCATAATGACCCCCCCCCCCCATCCAGGATTCCAAAAGTTTGCTTTACACAACTTTTCAGCTTTTACAAAAAAAAGGCGATTAGCGTTTGTTTTGCAGCGAATCATTATAGAGGCAGCACACACCTTCTTCTCGCTCTCCTACATCCCACCATCCGGAGACTAGGCCTAACATACCATCATCACCATTTTGGGGGTCTGGGAAAGCTCAAAGATTTTTCCTATATAAATTTATGCTACCAATTGCTTTTATGCCATTTTGGCTTTGGCTTATATCCTGATAACAAGGGAATAAAAGATGGGTATGAAGTCCCGGGCAAAAAAATTTCTATTTCTTATTAATCTTGGCTTTCTTTTTAATCACCGCTACCCACAACAGACTGGTTTAAACACTGTTGCTAGGTTATTCATGTGTTCTGACTAGTTGTCAACCGATATGGGTTTTGGCCGATGCCGATATTTAGAGAGCAGGGTAGCTTATGGCCAATATGTCGTTTTTTGCATCTAAAATAATGTATTATTCACTTGAACACAGAAAAATATTTTAAAATAAGAAATGTGCATTGTCTCTGTTTGGGAAATGAAAAAGTTATGAAGTGTATATATTAGTTATAAACACTGTATAAACACTTCAATGTTTACCCTTTATTTTCTTCCCTCCCATATTTTCTTCACTTTGCTTCCCGTGAAAACCAGCTGACAGCTAAAGAAGCCTAAGCCTATCTTCCCTTCCTTTCTTTCGTGGGAAAGAAAGAAGACTAAGAACCAACACAACTGCCTCTGCCCTCCCTTTAAATTACATGCTTTGTTGTCCCCCCTCTCTTTCAACCTTTCGGCTTTAATCTTAAATTAAAAGGTACTTTTTTCTATTAGAATAAAAATCGGCCTCATGATGCTCAATAACCGGCCAATGCCGATTATCTCAAAATGTCAAATATCGGCCAGATTAATCAGTCGACCTCTAGTTCTGACATTTATATGTATCTATCTACCTATCTATAATCCAGACTTTGCCCAGCCCCAACTGTTCATAGTAGTAATTTTGCACACACACATTCCCCTCCCTGAGAAAGGAAAACGTTTTTGGGTTGTTTTTTTAAAATTCCCTTCCAAAATAAGTTTTTAGTGCGGAGGTTCATTAAGCAATGTAAGTTTATGCTAAATTGGTTCATATTTTGTGTCCACTTGTTTTTTTGAAAATTCAGACCCTTTTTAATGACCATATCCCAACAAAAGGCAAGCGAACTTATTCATTGATCACCCTTTTTTCCAGTTTTTTAATTGATCGCCCCCAACACAGCATATATGGGTGGTAGTCATTCATAATTTCTCTTGGAATGCTAGTTCTTTTTTTTATTTTTGGGGTTACTGCTATTATTGTCTCTACTCATAACAAGTGATTTCCATAGGGTGTGGATTTCTTTGTTCAGCAGGGAATTGGAGGGCATCCCTGCCTATAATAAATATGGAATTACCTGGGTTACACGGGTTGCTGAGAATGGAATTGCCTGCGTGGCACACATTGCTGGGAATGAGCTGCGCCGGTTGGTACATTTACTATTATTTCTTTTCTGATTCCCAACATTTTCGAGGGGGAAAAAGGGACCAGATTGTACGCCTAAAGAAGGCTCTAGAATGAATTGGCCAGAACATTGTGATAACAACAAAAGGTACATAAAGAATGAGCTTTAAATTACTTCCCAAACTATAGCTGAAAATCAATTATGTTTGATAGTGGGCTGCAGGTGGTCCAAACAAAAGGTAAAGATTTGGTTTAGTCTGTAGTACTGTTGGTGTACTATGTAGGTAAATGCTAAAGCGGACCCTTATTTTCTGTCCACTTTTAACCCTAAACTCTACCCCTAACCCTAAACCCTTTTGATGGTATCAAAATAGTTGAGATAGAAACCTTCACAATGTGTAGAATCCATGATGGTAAGAAAGGAACTAACCGAATAATTCACAGGAATATTTGCATAAAAACAGACACAAAATACAAGTCTAGTTTAGCATTATACTTACATTGTAAATCAAACCCACTCTTTAAAGCCAACTGACACTTTAAATGTTAAATCAAGGTTATATTCATTCAAAGCAATCAAAGTACATAAGAAAAATATATTTTCCTACAAAAATAAATAGGTTTACTAAACCGAATCTTAACAAAACAACATTCCTAGGCAATCTCTATACCCATACATAGTCACTGTTCAAAAACTGGGCAAATGTTGACCCATCTGAAAAATAAGTGTGTTAAAGTTGCGAGATTTTGTCCATCATCTCTATTGTCCACTGCTTTCTCAGATAAATGGTTTAAAAGTCTTTTGGTGGTACAGAATTGTAAAATGCCCATGATTATCAGATACATAGCAGACAGAAACAACTACAAATACTCATATATATTCATGACACTAGACAAAATAATTCCTGAAAAGATTTTTTCGTCTGACACTTATCAAAGGGGAATGTCAGATATAATCCAAATTTCGAGCACGTTTTAGAACAATACAAGACATCATAATTTAAGACAATGTTGTGACGTGATTTCAAATCTCCTAAGCAGTATTTTTTTTTCAAATCTGGATTACATCTGACGGTTCTCCTTTGA
>VCCN01003376.1:2723885-2734297 GCA_006491835.1 Architeuthis dux
AAAAAAAGAAAAAAAGTCCCCTGATTTTCAGCCGTCATTTAACCCTCCGTACCCAAAAGGTAAGGTGTGGGTGGCCTTACAATTAGCCACATTGAAAATGGAATTGGTGAACAGAGTTTATAGCAGGAGAGACTGGGTTTTAACCTTGGTTGGCAACCAGTCTAAGAGATGGAAAACTGAATTCAAGCCCCTCATGCAACACTGAGAGGCTCGCAATGGACAGAGTAGGGAACATGTCCCCAAAATGTACAGTTAACATGGCTCTGATGAAGCTTTGATAGGCGTAGCAAGCTGGACATGGATTATAATAAACTAGAAAGTTACCAGTTATAGGACAGTATTTTAATATTGGGAATATACTTGTACATTTTTGGATAATATCACGTTCTGTCTTTTCTGGTCATTAATATTTAGCTGTCCCATAAATATTCCAGTTGCTAAGAGAGAAAATTGTTCAAATTTTGAAGAAAGTGCTGTATTTAGTTCAGCTGTCGCAAATGGTGTCTTAATTTGATAGAAAGGGGGATCCACCTGGATCTGGCTTTTTTTTTTTTTCATACATTTCTGTATTTGCCCCTGTTTGTACACACGATATCTCCCAAAGTTCCGAATGAAATTTTGTGGAAGTGTGGGCAATAGGCTATGAAAGAAATGATTAAATTTGGGGACGAATCCAGGCACAATAACTTTGTCATAATTGAAAGAAATGTACATTTGAATTTCAAAATGGCCACCCTTAAATTTCATAGAAAAACTGGCAATAACTTTTGGTTGTTAGATGTGATTCAACCTGGTTGCCAAGATTCTACTCAAAATAAATGATAACTCAAAAAAAAAAAAAAAAAAAAGTGCCAAAACTCAATATACTAATTTCAACATTTTCAGAACATTTGGTCTGTAAATTATCATTTCTTTTGCTGAAATAAGCAATTTTAAAAAAAATATTTGATTTCTCTTATTCCAGGTGTTTTACCTCAAGTGTTTTTTTCTTTTAGGAATAAAGATTCAAGATCTAGAGAAGGTTTTTTTAAAAAGTCATCCACCTCAGTCTCACACATTCTTTGGTACCATTCAGTTTTGGTTTTGAAAGGTTCGTGAAAACTTGTAGCTGCCTTCATAAGTAAAACAAAACTCAATTATGGATGATTGTCACATTTTATTTAATCAAAACCATAATACACATCAAAAACACAACAAATTCTTGAAACATCTCATTCAGAAAAGAAAAGACAGGAATCAACGTGCATTTAAAAGAAAACTAACCTAAACAATAGTGATCATAAATTTAGTTTTAAGCAAACTGATTCTTATATAAGTCATTCAATGGACTCCATTTGCTGGCCGAGAAGTATCAGAATATTACACTGTATCTACTGAACTGGTATTATAGGTAGAAAGTCAACCACTGAAGGTTTCAGCTGTATAACTCAGGGGATTGTCATGTATTGCAGTGAGCAGTTATCAAAAAAAAAAAAAAAAAAAAAAAAAAAAAATGAACTTGTAAAATATGGCAAATAAGGTAGAATACATGAGGTCTCTCAGTTTGATTCACAAGTTGTTTTGTTTTTTTTCATGTCAAGAATGAATTGTTAAAATTGCCAGGAATATAAACAGAAAAGTTGACTTATTAAAAAGTTGAACTAGACTAATGGATAAAGGCAGTAAAGAACAAAAAGAAAAGAAAGAAGTATGGCTGATAAACAAGTGCATGGGTCAGGCAAGATACAGACAAAACCATGCACTCACTGATGCTTGACAAGTGTTCATGTTCATGGTGTTTGCGGTCTAGAATACGCTGACTTAATCCCCTGCAGAGAGGTAAGACACCCCCCAAACAGGGCCCACCTGTTTTGTCACCAAAATCGCAAGACTCTAGTTAAGGAAAAGTAACCTTTCACCAAAGTGGCAAGACTATAAAAAAAAAACCTCCGACTTTTGGAAGTTTAAACAGATTTCGGCATTAAATGACCCATCAAAGGTTGATATGCCGCTAAACAAAAAAAATAAAATCGATCAATCATGGTGTTTGCTGAGAAAAGAAAAACCCAGACTATAAGCACTTGTCAAACACCGGTTTTGTCTGTAAAAGAAGAAAACCTTTGGGGAGCAGTTAAAAGTAACACAATTATTGGCTAGATGTTATCACAACTGCTGCTCTTGTTGTTAGAAGAGAAAGGATGAAACAGTATGAGGAGAATGGTATTAATCAGAAAGTATAACAATAGTAGAATAATGACTGCAAATCGACAATCATGTACTACAGAATGGGCTCAGCCAAAAAAAAAGAAAAAAAAAAAACAGAAAGATCTGTGGATCGTTTCAGAATATTTTGCACAGTGGGCGAGTCAAAATATAAATTACATCGCAAACTAGGATTTTTCTTGTTACAGGTTCTGAAAAGTTTTCAAGTTGCAATGTGCATATGAAAGAATCTATGAATTTTGATTTAATGGAACAATAAAAATGAAAAAACAAAACATATAATATATATATAAATAAATAAGGTTAATAAATATACAGATGTATATATATTGTTTTATTTTAAAAGTGCTCAATACACAAAGGGTAGAGCCCAGGAGGCTCATTTGACAATCTGTTTCGATAGTGAAACAGTTTGTATGAGCCCATGTTTTGCCATATATATGCGCACACACACACAAATAAATTTAAGACAAACCAAGAGTATATGAAAGATTTTGTTCTGCAAAAGAGCTTCTGAACACGCCAAATGAAACTCGACGAAATGTATCAAGACTATTTGCTTTCTTCATAAAGAATAGGTTTGAGACATAATTTTGTTTTAATAGAATAAGTGAAAAAAAAAAGAAAAAAAAAACTATGTATATATATATATACACACAATTTCGGCAAGAGCTTCTGAAGATGCCATATGAAATACAATGAAATGCACCAAGGCTTATCTTAATGTTAATAAATATTTGAGATGTAACACACTTTTCTCAATCTTTCATTTCCATTGTCAAATTACCTGTACTATTCTGTCAGATTACCATGCATCCATATAACAAATATAAAATTTTGCTTTTATAAAGTTCAGACCTTAAATGACATATGTTAACACATACCAGAGAAAAGAAAAAAAATTAAACCACAAGATTTGCAGTTCAAAATTTAAAATTTTCTTTAGCTGAATCTTTGACACAAACCAGAGTAAAACCTCTCCATTGTGAAATATGTGGATCTGTATTTTTTAATATGGCACAGACTTGAGGAGGACCATCACCTTCATTAGGGAGGAAACCAGGGCTTTGTCAACCAAAAGACCAATCTGCCAGTTGCTGGGACATGAGGGTCAATGTGGCAAAGAGGCTGTGATTCCCAGAGGTGGTGCATACAACCCTCCGTCCAAACATTGTACTGTGGTCAAACGAAGACCAGAAGCTAATTCTGGTCGAGCTGACCAAATCTTGATCACAAACCAGATTAAAACCTTTCCATTGTGAAATATGTGGATCTGTATTTTTTTAATAAGAGGCCAGCCAGCACAGAGTTGAGGTAGACCATCACCTTCGTCAGGGAGATGGTCAACTGAAGACAATTCTGGTTGAGCTGATTGTGCCAAAGGAGGAGAGCTGCGAAGAGGCCCATTAGAGAAAGGCCCTGAAGTACCAGCCCTTGAGGACTGCAGGGCTAAGGGATGGCAAGCATGGTTGTTCCTGTGAAGATCAGTTGCAGAGGTTTCCCCAGGCCAAATCAACATGCCGACTGTTGTAAGCACTACACCTGGATGAAAGGAGCAAGAAACAAGCAGTTCCTAGGATGGGGGAGGAAGCAGAATAAGTCTCTTGGAGTAGGCAAAAGGAGGGAAGACGGAAGCAAGGAACAGTGATTTAGCCACTACTGCTGACCCACCAACTGGAGAATGATGTGGTTAAGGGACGAAACACTCGGTGAAGTTTCTTTCATCATAATGTTTAAAGGAAACTTATACCCCTAAACAAGGACACTCAACTGTTTAAAATTAGCTCATTGGCTGAAAAAGAAGCTTTCAAGGACTTAACCAGCAAGCTGCGTGACCAGCTGTGCAAACTCTGACAGATGGAGGTAGTGTTGCCAATACTGTGAAGCAAGCCAATGGATGTCTGAAGATTGACAAATCTGGAATCCTCAGCAAATTCAAGACCTGGTTCTACCAGCACGGCCTTCTGCCCAAGGCTCCTTTGGTTTTTTTCACTTTACAAGTTCCTCATGATTGTGGTGGAGGCATCAAAAGGAAAAACAAGCACCTATGGTTGGGGGTTCCCCCAAGCTCCTCTTCAGTGGGCTTCTACATCCGGTTTGAGCAACTGCAGCTCCCTCTGTCATCAGTTGTGGAGGAATCCAAAGTGGGAAAATGCAGAGTCTTACTAAGCCTGAAAGACTCCAATGACAAGCTAATTAAGCAAGTATTTGTTACAACCTGATCAAAAGTTTTCTTTAGCTGTATCTTGGACACAAACCAGAGTAAAACCTCTCCATTGTGAAATATGTGGATCTGTATTTTTTTAATAAGAGGCCAGCTAATTCTGGGTGAGCTGACTGAATCTTGATCACAAACCAGATTAAAACCTTTCCATTGTGAAATATGTGGATCTGTATTTTTTAATAAAAAGAGGCCAGCCAGCATGGAGTTGAGGAGGACCATCACTTTCATCAGGGAGGCCTTTCTCAACCAAAAGACCAAAGCTCAATCTACTGCAAACTGCCAGCTCCTGGGGGATGAGGCTAAGATTCCCAGAAGTGATGCATACAGCCCTCCGTCCGGACATTGTACTGTGGTCCACCGAAGACAATTTTGGTCGAGCCGACTGTGCCATGGGAGGAGGGCTGCGAAGAGGCCCACTAGTGAAAGGCCTTGAAGTACCAGCCCTTCAAGAATGCAGGGATGATTCCCATCAAATCAAGATGATGGCTGTTGTCAGCACTACGCCTGGATGAAAGGAGCAAGAAACAAGCAGCTAGGATGGGGGAGTAGACAGAATAAGCCTCTTGCTGGATTTGGAGTAGGCGAAAGGAGGGAGGCTGGAAAATCAGGAGCCAATGGGCAGTGATTTAGCCGCTACTGCCGACCAACCAACTGGAGAGTGGTGTTGTTAAGAGTTGAAACACACTGGGTACCACCGGATGACATTTGCTCTTGGCCGAAGACTATGGTAGCCGGAGAATGCACCCCAACAGGTGTATGTCACAAGCAAATAATTCACAAATCAAAAAACATATGCGAATGCACAGCAGAGAAAAATCCTTTGACTATGACATCTGTGAATTAAAAATTCCAGAAAACCCTTCTACTGTGAAATTTGTGGAGAAAAATTATCCCGACAGTTAAATCTTAAAAGTCTGCACATTGGAGAAAAACCTTTAATTGTGAAATTTGTGGAGTTAATTTTTTTGCTGTGTCCAATTCTGATCAGCACAAAAGTGAAGAGACTTTCAATTTTGACCTTTGGAGTCCAAACATTTGTTTTCAATGTGTTATGATATGCTGCCACGAGAATGTCATTTCGGGGTCAAACACCTGTGTGGAAATGGAAGTGACCCGCTCACCTTAGCATATGTGTAGGTGTCCAAAAAAACAGGATGTGGAAACCGGAAACGACACTGGCGTAGGCGTTCAAACTTGATAAAGGAAGCTAAGAGACGGAGAAAAACTCAGACCCGAACAGACAGCCTAGGGCTGGAAAGGCACAAGACAGGGTTCCCCTGTTGGGAACAGTCTCTCAGCACCCTTATCTCTCTCCCACTCCTCATTCTCCGGCCGAAAAAATGTATGCTATGAAATAAAAACATGCCCAGATATTTTTTACAAACAAGTTTTTCCAGTCATCCTTTTTGATTGTCCAAGTTCACGATTTTCCTCCCGAAGACGAAGGGCTATACAACAAATGCTTCTTTAAATTTATGCTTAAATATGCTGAAAATCCCCAATATTGTGAGATTTGTAGATCAAAATTTTCATATAACCTGATATTTTATAATGACATATTACAGCAATGAAGTTGAGGACTACACATGTTGGTGTTAAAGCCGGTTTCACAATGTCTGACTTTTTGGGTGAAATTGCTGCATCTATTTTCTTTGTTGAATATTATCACAATTCTGGTAGTTACACAAAGTAACAAAGAACCAGTTGCTTGAACTGTAACTCAAACAAAGCAGACACTCATAACAGCTCTATTTTCATAGTTATACCCCAATTCTACATGACAAATATTTTACTTTTGATTTTGAGGAATAAGTAAAGATTTTTCTCTATGCAGACTATGTTTTATACAGTTTGCTGCAGCACCAGCTTCTCAAAGAGAATGCATGCACATATACATCAAGACATGAATAATCATACATAAGAGTGTCTGTAGTACACACAATTATAGATACCAGGTGTGTGCAAAGGTTTCCAGTACCCTCTTGATTGAAAGCTATAATACACAGTTGAAAACCAGTTTTGAGAGTTTAGAATTCAGTGTTCATTTATCTTGTGTTGAAGGAAAAAAAGAGGGCATGTGGTTTCTTTTCAAGTTGGGCAAGACAGCAACAGAAGCAAATAAGATTGATGAAGCCTATGGTGATGGTTCAGTTGGAAGCAGTACAAGTTGGGAATGGCTTGTGAAGTTTAAGAAAGGTGAATTTGACTTGAAGGACAAGCCATACAGTGGTAGACCACAAGAATTTGGAAGTGATGACTTGCAAGCTCTAATGGATTGATATTGGCCGAAATTGGTGTCGATCACTCAACAGTTGTACGATGTTTGCAAAGGGCAAGGTTCAAAAAGCAGGAAAATGAATTCCACATGAATTGTCAGGGCGAAGCATTGGACAGCATCTCACGATCTGCATTTCACTTCTTGCCAGACATTAAATAAAATCTTTTTTTAGGGAATATTGTCACTAAAGATGAAAAGTGAAATCACTACAACAATCCAAAGCGTCGAAAAACATGAGTGGATCCAGGACAGCCTGTAACATCAGCAGCAAAACCTAATCTTTTGGGGAAGGGGAATTAAAAAAGAAAATTTGCTGGGAAATTTTGCACACACCTAATATATAAGACCATTTCCATCACACAATTCTAAAACACGAACAATGAGGGTAATTTTGAAAACATGCATGTAGGTAATCAATATTCTATGAACAAACAAGAGTCATGGTGATTTTTAATATTTTGATGCTTATATTATCCTCTGAGAAGGTTAATGAATATGACATGCTCCTGAAGAAGGCTAGATGGTACAATGGCCGAAATATTGTGATTAAAACAACCAATATGCGGACACCAACTTGAATAAATCAGTGTATAATAATGACCCTAGTTTGTTATTCAAACATATAATTACCAACAAGCATATTTTTGGAGTTACCATCATCCTTTATACATACAGTTGAGTAAAATACATTCAGTTTTTCACAATTTCTGACATTTAATCCTAGTAAAGATTCTGTGTCTTAGGTAAGTTAGGATCACTACTTTATTTTAATGTGAAATTTCAGAATAATAGTAGAGAGAATGATTTATTTCAGCTTTTATTTCTTTCATCACATTCCCAATGTGTCAGAAGTTTACATACACTAAGTTGACTGTCCCTTTAAACAGCTTGGAATATTCCAGAAAATGATGTCATGGCTGTATAAAGTTCTGATAGGCTAATTGACATCATGGGAGTCAATTGGAGGTGTTCCTGCGGATGTATTTTAAGGCCTACCTTCAAACTCAGTGTCACTTTGCTTGACATCATGGGAAAATCAAAAGAAATCAGCCAAGACATCAGAAAAAGAATTGTGGACATCCACAAATCTGGTTCATCCTCGTGAGCAATTTCCAAATGCCTGAAGGTACCAAGTTCATCTGTACAAACAACAGTGGGCATGTATAAACACTATGGGACCATGCAGCCGTCATACAGTTAGGAAAGGAGATGTGTTCGGTCTCCTAGAGATGAATGTACTTTGGTGCACATCAATCCCAGAACAACAACAAAGGACCCTGTGAAGATGCTGGAGGAAACAGGTACAAAAGTATCTATATCCACAATAAAACGAGTATTATAACAACATAACTAGAAAGGCTGTTTAGAAAGGAAGAAGCCACTGCAAACCAATGAACATCATCCCAACCGTGAAACACGGGGTGGCAGCATTATGTTGTGGGGGTTGCTTTGCTGCAGGAAGGACTGGTGCACTCCACAAAATAGATGGCATCATGAAGAAGGAAAATCATGTGGATATATTGAAGCAACATCAAGACATCAGCCAAGAAGTTAAAGCTTGGTCTTCCAAATGGACAATGACCCCAAGCATACTTCCAAAGTTGTGGCAAAATGGCTTAAGGACAACAAAGACAAGGTATTGGAGTGGCCATCACAAAGCCCTGATCTCAATCAAATAGAAAATATGTGGGCAGAACTGCAAAAGAGTGTGTGATCAAGGTTTAAAATGAAGTAGTAACTGACCTAAGACAGGGAATCTTTACTAGGATTAAATGTCAGGAATTGTGAAAAACTGAGTTTAAATGTAAACTTCTGACTGCAACTGTATGTCTAGTCTAATTTATATTTGCTTTGGCAGATAGCAACATTCATAGAGCAACCAATGAGAAATGAACTCATTTTAATTGGCTCATAAAACAATCTCCCCAAATCACTGCACTATGATTATATATTACAAAAATGCTAAACATTTTTTAAATGCAGCAGATTCAGAAACACTAAATTGTGTTGTTGCATTGCAAAAAGATGATTGATTTAGTTGAGTAAATGGACAAGGAAATGCAAATAAGTATGGACACAACTGGAATTAATTGCAGACATCAGGTTTCTCCTTTTTAAGCATAATGGAGAAGTGCTGTGTAGGTCTTAATCAATATCCCAAATGGGATAATGAATGCAAAACAGTCTAAGGCAGACACTTCCAAAGAAAAAAAATAGTATCAACAGCAGACATCAAGGAATGCTCAGTCCTTTTTCTTTAAAAGCAATGATGCTTGGGAGCTGGATCAGAGTACCAAGGCAAATCATTTTGAAACTAATAACAGAGTGTGAGCTGAAATTTTCAGAAATTTGTATTGATAAAAATCAACTGTGTTTGGAATAGTGTAAAAAAGAAAAAAGAAATTTCCTGCTTGGGTAGAGAAACAAGTGGCTCGTCTCATTCTTGTGGGTATTTACTCATTCTTTTACTGGAATGAGATGTGGCACAAAGCCTATTTTAGTGTGAAAACCCAACACTGCTCAGCAGGCTAAAAACTAATTCCCTCAGCACTTGCTTTTTTGCATGCCTCAGGGATTAACCATAACCTTACCCCACTTAGTGCAATGGGGATGTGCTGCTTGGGGGAATGAATCCCCTGGAACTAGGCATAACCTTTGCAGATCCTTGGTCACGAATGACCACGGATTGAGATCTTAACGTGGGTGGACAAACACCAGTAATTAGCATCAGAGAAACTGTATGGGGGCAGGGAGATAAAAAAAAAATTAAAAAATTGGACCGACTTTTTCATTATCATATAGAGAAAAACAAAAGGTTACCACCTGCCCCCACTCAATAACTCATTCAGCCACTCATAATGTAAAAAAAAAAGAAACATACCTAACTTTAAACATCATAAAATAATCTTTTATATGGTAATAAGTAAAATTATTGAAATTTTAGACTCAGAATGCTTTAAAAAAAAAAAAATAATGAAAAGCCGTTGGGCTGTGTCAGGCGATAATTTGGTATACCAAAGAAAAAAAGTTGAAATAGTTTATAAGGCTGCATAGATACAGCAAGATCCAAAACAAAGAGAAAAAATTAAAAAGTAATCATTAAAAAAGGCAATCATTACCTTTCCCGTTTTAAAATGGCCACCGTTCCCACTGCAGAATAACAGATGCTGATAACTAACCCATACCTTTAAAACAGGAAAGGTAACAATTGCCCATTAAAGTATGAAAAACTCCATCTGGTTAATTGACAAATGCAGCAGTATTACATGTATTACTGCATAAGCGGAATCCATCCCCCCCCCCCCAGCTATGGGTATAGAATTGCAGAAACAGAAAGAAAGAAAAAGAAAAAGAAAAAAGAAAGTGGGGAGTGGGAGCTTGCAATCCCAACCTGTAAAACAACCTGCTAAAGATGATCGGCTTGCAAGCTGAAGGACCAATCAGAACCAGGATATTAGGAGTAGTAAAGCATGAAGCTAAGGTGTTTTCTGTAGCTATCATTTTTACAGACATCTTCTGATACTGGTATCACAGGATAAATCTCAAGATGTTTTTTCCTTCCATTTTCAACAGATGTGTTCTGGAATTAAAAAAAAGAAAAATTTAATGTGGACAATTCATGAGCGTATACTTAATGTATGGAAAAAACAAAAAAACAACGGAAAATACCACCCAATCAAAAAAAAAAAAAAAAAAAAAAAAAAAAAA
>VCCN01003376.1:2785405-2799570 GCA_006491835.1 Architeuthis dux
TTATGATGTGATGCATTTTTGACGGTTAAGTTGTCCTACTTTACCAATTATTATTTCTATCTCCTGAGTGCACTTGAGCAAAACTATTTTTTGATTATATAAATTGCGAAATGAAATCTTGTGTTTGAGCTTTGGTAAAATTAATACCTTATGACTGCATTCTATATAAATATTAAAATTCTAAGTATGTTTATCACGCACATACATATATACATACACACACATACATATATTTATAAAAACACTCACACACTTATATTTGCTACAACTTTATACTTACTTATTTGTGTGATTGAAAACGTAATTGTGAGGGCCCCCAGTAAGCACTTCAAGGGCCTGCTCAAGAAGCAGCTTTTACTAGCCACCATCCGTTATCACTCGTGGCTTTAAGAAGCAAGTGTCAGACAAAGGCTGGCGCCACTGTATCAACGTAGCCGGCCTCACATTTGAAGCTGACCGAGAAGCAGCTTGTTGAAGACAAAAGGAATGGGTAGCTTATTCAGGCACGACCAGCCCAGAGCTTCCGTTGTCTATAAGTGCAGAAAGATCTGCACTGCATGGAGCCTGCAGAAGATAGACTGGTTTAAAAATCTAATGATTTTTGCGAACCACATGCGTATACATACCAATGAGAGGCCGTTTAACTGTGAAACGTGTGGCAAAACCTTTGCCCAAAAAGCCCATCTAATGGCTCACATACGTACTCACACTGGATACAAACCATTTGCATGTACGATATGTGGCAAGGTGTTCTCATTTAAAAATGAGTTGGAAAAGCACACGCAGACACACAGTGGGGAAAAGCCTTTCAAATGTGAGATTTGTGGTACGGAGTTTACCCATAAGGACAACATGTCAAAGCATGTGTCAGCACATAAAAGTGCTGCTAGCGAACCACAGGATGCTATGAGATTTACTACTGATAATTTAATCTCAGTCACTGTTAACAGCCCAAAGGATCCTTTCTAATGAACAGCTTGTGGTAAGCAGTTTACTCACAAATATTATAATAAAACAAGGTGTTCCAAATGTCACAAAGAGGTTTAAAAATCTAATGATTTTTGTTCATTTTGTTTTTTTAATGAAGCTCACAAAATGTTGATATTTTTGAAATACAGTTACCCCTTGCCATTTGCACGTTTTCCATTCACAGTTTTGATAATTAGTCATAAATAATTTAATGGGAATAATTTTGGAAGTTTTGTGGCATACCATGAAAAACTGCATCATAAAAATATACTGTACAATATAAACAAAACAAAAAAGTTTAGTAAATCATAAATGTATATATATTTATACTATAACAACTACCACAGACTTTTGATAAAAAGTGACGTGTTGATAAAAAATGTCTATAACTTGTAATATATTAATTCATCGTAATAATCTTTGTGTTATTAATAAGAAGAAAGATTGTAGAAAATTATCAACTAAAAATTATTTATGTAGATGGATAAGTTGGAAGTGGATACTCTACTTGGTCTATCCTCACATAGGCATAAGGTGAGCCGAATGGCAGATAGACAGATCACCCCCCCTCCCCTGATCCTTGCAAGCAAGAAACAAGTCAACAACAGCAACAACAATACTAATTTGTAAACTATGATTGGCAACGTTGGCCGATTTAACCATCAAAAATGGATTGCATCATAAGGACTGATTTGACCGATCACCGCTAAAGAAGCTAACATTTTTTACTTTCATACGTACACAGTATTTCTATTTACTCGAGTACTAAGCCGGCACAGCAGTGTTTGAGTTTTAGTAAAAAAAACAATTATTTTATTTTATTTTTTTATTAAATCAAGTATTGTAAACCATTTTTATTAATTTTTGACTACTATTTACATTCATCCTAATTTTTAGTTTGTTTAACACAATTTCAGTAAGGCTGGCACGGCAGTGTTATTGTTTTGGTTTTAGTCAAAAAAAGCAATCGTTTATTTTATTATTTTATTTTTATTTGGCGAAGTATTGTAAAACATTTTTATTTATTTTTAACTATTATTTACCTTCATCTTAACTTTTAGTTGTTTTTTTAATTACAATTCAACTTGGTTTTAATAAAAAAGCTATTATTATTCGTTGATTGTAATCCATTTTACACATTGAGATTAAGATTAGGGTAAATAGCAGTAAAAAAATTAATAAAAATGGTTTAAAATACTTGATTTAATAAAAAATAAAGTAAAATAATCATTTCTTTACTAAAACTCAAACAGTACTCGAGAAAATAGAAATGTAAGTATGAAAATAAAAAATGTTAGCTTCTTTAGTGGTGATCGGTCAAATCGGTCCTCATGATGTGATGCATTTTTCACGGTTAAGTCATCCTACTCTGCCCACTTCATGATGGACTGGAACAAAACCACAAAAGAAATTCTGCTCCAAGTTTAATGTTAAAAAAAAGAATGAGATTTACAGTTTTACACAGACATACAATTTTGCCTTCTTTCTCAAAAAACCCTCTTCAAATTGAGGAAGGATTGCCGAGTGTTGGCCAGGAATTTGATTTTCCTACCGTTTTTATAGGATTCGGAAGTTTTTCCAAAGTCCGAATTTTTGTATTAAAGAAAAAGACACTAAAAATGGTAAAAAATGGCCCACTCGATCAAAACAGAGCTTAATTGAGAAATTGGAATTAGGTTTCTATTGGGAATTAGCCATTAAATGGCTATTGAGAATGCTGGCCAACAGCCTAGTGTTAGAGATTCTGTCATCATTGTTTGTGTTGCTGATTTTTCTTCTTTTCTTTTCATTGGTCTTCTAAATCCTGTGTGAGTCTAGCTTTATATTTTATGTAGTTGTAATGCTCTGTCTCATCCTGACTGCATGTACACATTGATGTGACAAATAAATATTATTTATACTTTTAAATCATTGTTTACTCTTTGTTTAAGGAGACAATAAAATGTACCTTATTTGAGGTCAACAAAGGTGTCCAACCATGACCATCACGGATTTTTTTCAGCTTTAGCCCAATTATAGATCTTTGAGACAAATTGAATGGCACCTATATCGTGTTTCTAGCTCAAAGGATTCCGGAGATACTGACCTCTGAACTTTGCAAAAAAATGTGAATTTTTGAAGGTAATGACAAAGTTTGAAAATCAATATCTTAGTTGTTTTTATACCTAGAAAACTCATTTATATACCATTTTAAAGTACTCAAATAGATCTAAAACCTTTATTGCATGCGTATTTATCTCAGGGGCCAAATAAAAAAAAATTGACCTCGAACTTGACCATTGACCTTTCTATATCTCAATCAACATGTTGACCAATTTTTTTCTAAATTTGCCAAATAATTGGTCTGGCCTTTGGTATGATATGTACAGAATTTTATGGTAGAGAACAAATGGGAACTAAAATCTACAAAAAAGGCCAATTTGTGCATGTTAAAATGAATTTTCAAATGGAATATCTCATCTTATATGGAAAATAAATCATATATCTATAATTGTGCTAAATTTGAACAAAATCCATGATGGTCATTTTATTTTTGCCTAAAAAATTTGTTGATTTAACATGGAATGACCGATAAGACCCCTCTTTTCCCCCCAAAAAATGTATCTAAAGGTAAATGTAAGCGTCGTTGGGTGTTCACACATTGGCCATAACTTGAGGAGTTTAAAAGAACGAGATTTACAGTTTTTCAAATTGAGGAAGGATTGCTGAGTGTTAGCCAGGAATTTGATTTTCCTACCGTTTTTATAGGATTTTATAGGATTCAGAAGTTTTACTGAGGTCCGCATTTTTTTATTAAAAAAAAAAGCCAAAAAGCCACTAAAAATGGTAAAAAATGGCCAACTCGATCGAAACAGAGCTTAATTGGGAAATTGGAATTAGGTTTCTATTGGGAATTAGCCATTAAGCGGCTATTGAGAATGCTGGCTAACAGCCTAGTGTTAGAGATTCTGTCATCATTGCTTGTGTTGCTGATTTTTCTTCTTTTCTTTTCATTGGTCTTCTAAATCTGTGTGAGTCTAGCTTTATATTTTATGTAGTCAAAAAAAAAAACTGAGTTGGACATGAGAGGAATTCAGGGAAATCCGTTCTTTTCTTCTCTGTTGAAATATGTCATCAAATATGGTAATATTTAAAAACCTTTAACATTGGCTGTTGACAGTGTATCCATGGCTTCATCTGAATGAATTGGATGCTACAGGTATAGTATTATGTTTGTGCAGACAGGGAAATGTCTTAATGTTTTATACAACTCCATCCCCAATTACAACTGACACTGGTCCTTAGCATGAGTTCATATAAAAGGTAAGTTGATGTATAGAGGTCGGCTGATATTTGACATTTTAAGATAATCGGCATTGTCCGATTATGGGGCATCATGAGGCCGATTTTTATTCTAATAGAAAAAAGTACCTTTTAATTTAAAAAGAGTCGGTTGGGGTAATAAAGTCCAGAAAGACCCCCCCCCCTCACTCTGTGTTGTATGGTTATGGAGGGCGGAGACAGTCATGTTGGTTCTTAGCCTTCTTTCTTTCCTACAAAACAAAGGAAGGGAAGGCTTCTTTAGCTGTCGGCTGGTTGTCACTGGAAGCAAAGCGAAGAAAATATGTGAGGGGGTGGGGGGAAAATAAAGGGTAAACATTGAAGTGTTTATAACTAATGTATACACTTCATAACTTTTTCATTTCCCAAACAAAGACAATGTACATTTTTTATTTTCAAATATTTTTCTGTGTTCAAATGAATAATACATTATTTTAGATGCAAATAAAACCTGACATATCAGGCCTTATATATCAGCCATCAGCCGCCTTGCACTCTAAATATTGGCATTGCATCGACATCGACATTGACCAAAACACATATCGGTCGACTACTAATTCGAGATTTTTGCTTTGGCAAAATTTGTGCCTGTGTGTACACATATTTTCTGATCTAAAAAAAACTGTTATCCATTCTATGATTTCCAGTGTGATTTCCTTATTTTCCATTAAATCAGCTAAAATAAAAAAAGTACTGTCAATTCTGAGATAAGAATGTATTGTGGGTTTTGAGGTCATTTAGTTAATAAAAGGAGGAACCACGTGGGTGGGATGATTGTCAACTAAAATCTGTAGTCTTTTTAAGGAAAGCCCAAGAACCCAATTTATGGCAAACAAAATTCATTGAGACAATGCAATAATTTTTTCATTAACTCCAAGTAATCAGATGTTATCGGACCACCTTGAAGTTAGACATCATGATTGTAGAACTATTTTAATGAGGACATTATGCACAGGAGTGGAGCATGTGGAAGGAGTACATTGAGCAAGTTAACAATGATAACTGGTAATAAAGAAAGGGTAACAACCTGGCAAAGTTGGATGACTTAACCATCAAAAATGGATTGCATTATAGGGACTGAATTGACCGATCACCACTAAAGAAACTAACATTTTTTGCTTTCATACTTACACAGTATTTCTATTTTCTCAAGTACTAAGACGGCACAGCAATGACTGTTTTTTTTTACTACTATTTACATTCATCCTAATTTTTAGTTTGTTTAAACACAATTTCAGTAACGCTGGCACGGCAGTGTTATTATTTTGGTTTTAGTAAAAAAAGCGATTGATTATTTTATTATTTAATTTTTATTTAGACAAAGTATTGTAAACCATTTTTATTAATTTTTAACTACTGTTTACCTTCGTCTTAACTTTTAGTTGTTTTTTTAATTATAATTCAACTTGGTTTTAATAAAAAAAGCTATTATTATTCATTCATTGTAAACCATTGTATGCATTGTGATTTTAAAAAACTACTAAAAATTAATAAAAATTGTTTAAAATACTTGATTTAATAAAAAATAAATAAAATAATCGTTTTTTACTAAGACTCAAACGGTCATTGTTGTGCCAGCTTAGTTTAAAAATAAAATAAATGTTAGCTTCTTAGCGATGAACGCTCAAATCAGTCCTTATGATGCAATCCATTTTTGACAGTTAAGTCATCCAAATTTGCCCACAACCATTTATGTATTAAGAACAAATGAACATTTTATTCATTTATACATGAAATAAATGTCTCTGGCAAATAGTCTTTTATGAATCCTCTGCTGTGTTGCTTGGATGATAAAAGTTCATATCTTAGGATTGTAAAATTGAAGAAGACACAGTTACTCACATTTTGTTGCATGCAGCCACAGAACCATATCACTGACCGATGAGGGTCAAGGAACTGGGAAGGGGAAGGGAGTCATTCTTTTTATAGCTGGGATTTAGGAGGAAGTGACGTCACTGCACTCGCGAGATGCTACTTATGATAAGCGACCCCCAACTAAGGGGACGCAATTGAATATTATTAACCCCATAGTATCATTATTATAGACTGATTTATTAGAACTGATGTCCTCGTTGTGTTCTCCTTAATGTCGTCCATGGTCTGAAATCTCACTTGGGAGAAGCCAGAAATCTCAGTGAGCTAAATCGTGTGGGCGGTGCTGACAGACCTCGGGTGATGCAATGTTTTGCCAAGAAACCCAGCATGAGAGGCAAAGAATGCAGGCAATATTCATATTTTAGGTGATTTTCAAAACTTTCCCTTCATACAATTTTTGGAGACTTTTTTCTCTTGTTCAGAACATATTAAGGACACGCAATGTTTTTCTTGCAATTTGTGTGAGGTTGACCCACATTTTTAAATAAAATGCCTGGTTAGATTTGGATTTGAGCTTCTGTAGCTGGTTGCTTTCATGGCCTAATCGGGAAGGCAGCTGTCGCACTATGACCGTCTTCCTACAGAAAAAGGGATGTGAGTTTGAGTCTCACTGGAGGCTTCTTTATTTCGGATCTGCACTGCTGACAGCCATAAGTCTGAGAAGTTGCAATAAGAAGATGCAACTGAAATTAAGATGAAAGAAATACTTTCATCTTACTGCCGACTGTGTAACCCCATGGAAGAGTGTCTGTTTACAGATATGCAGTAAGGTTACCTAATTAGTTGCCAAGTTACATAAAGGCTAAGCAACTGCTTCTCGAGATATTCAAAATGGCTGGATACATTCCAGACAGACCTCGTATATATTTGCAATAATTTCTTTCACTTATTTGGGGCACAAAGCTGTTTAATATGGCCAGCATCAACAAATCAAAGGGATATTAGAAACTGTCAACATAGGTTTCTTTCAGTTTTCAAGTTGGTTTGCCTGGCTGGCTATGTATGTATCATGTGTACAAGTCATACCAATGGAGCTAGAGGGTTGAAATTTTAAACATTTACTCCATACATCTAGAATGGTTTTTAGTAGGGAGTTCAATTTTCAATGTAAGTTTATGTTAAATTGATCACTAGTTTGTATCCGCTTGTTTTTTTGAAAATTCAGACTTTTTGAGAAGTAACTTATTCATTGATCACCCGTTTTTTTCAAATTTTCTAATTGATCAACCCCAATACAGCATGCTGCCAAAAGATGTTGGTCACATGACAGTTTCTATTCACTGACTAACCAGACCTGGTATATTAAATTTTAATAATCGATTTAATTGTTTCAATAGATTTTTGAGTTAATTTACTTATACATTTTGTTATTAGCACTTTCACTGCTACCTGTCAGTAGCAATGGGTGTTATGTGGCAGTGAACATGTTAACATGTGATCCCAGTTGTGTACCAAGGAGGAGGGGGCTGCCCGTCCCGGGTGACACCATCAGAGGGGGTGACACCAAGATGGCTGCCTAAACATTTTTCATATAGTTTCTTGGTAATTCTTTTTTCTAATGAAACATCTGTCTGTCTGCACGATATCTCCGAAAGTTCTCAATGAAAATTTGTGGAAGAGTTGGTTAAATTTGGGGGACGGATCCAGGAATTCTTTTTGTTTGAGAGATATTTTCCTGTTGCTTTTTTTTATACATTTATGTATATGCTAATGACTGTCCACACAATATCTCCAAAAGTTCTCAATGGGTTTCAATGAAATGTTATGGGAAGATGGACAATAAAGTATGAAAGAAGTGATTAAATTTTGGGGCGGATCCATGCACAATTACCGCCCCTACGTCATAGTTATATGTCCACACCATATAATATCGCTAAAGGTTCATGTCTGTCTACACAATATCACAATAAGTTCTTAATGAATTTCATAGTAAGCGTAATCGGTTACGAAAGAAGTGATTAAATTTTGGGGTGGATCAATGCACAATTACTTCCCCTGGCAATGACGTTGGCAAAAGTATGCACTCTTTGAGTGCTTTCTAGTTTTATTGTATAGTTTTTTAATAGAGACTGAATAAAACATTTCCATGGCACCTGTAATGTTTATATAAATGTATGTATATGTTAAATCAATAAACATGCCGAAGCAAGCTCCCAGCAACCCCCATTCCATTTCCGATCCCAGAAAACGCGGACCGGAAGTGGGAACGGGGAAGGCGCACTTCTTACCTTTCTGTCTGTGTGTGTGTGTGTCGGGGGTGACACCAACCATAGGCCCACCACTGCATGAGCCTACTTCATAACTTAAAAAATTAACATGACAGAAGTGATAAAATTCAAGAAAACTGTTTGGTTTTATTGAGATCTCCTTGTATTGGTCAGTATATACCATGCAGTAATTAGACAGACATAGATTGATTGATTTGTTTAACGGCACATCGACCCTTGGTGGGTCATTTAGTGCCGAATTCAGTATGGGGAGGAGGTGGGATCCCATGTCCCTGTGACTAGAGACTTGACGGGGGAGAAGACATAGGTTTCTACCATCTTTTATGATGAGCGTGGGTTACATTGTTTAGTAGGAGAAGGTGTAGCAGTGTTTGTCTCTGCTTGACCATCCCCTCTCTAAGCTAGACTTGAAAATGTTCACATTCTCTGCAGTGACTGTGGCCTCGCTCAGACAGTTCCAGTCCACTGTCACTCTTGCAGTGAAAAACTGTTTTCTCGTGCCAGTTTCAAGTTGGGTTTGAAGTTTGCATCTGTGGCCTCTAGTGTGTGTGTTTGGTGAAAGGTTCAGCATGAGCTTCTTTGGGCAGATAGGGCAACGACAGTGAGTGTTGACTGGTCAGGATGCGGTAGGTTTCTATCACATCAGCTCTTCTGAGTCTGTATGTGAGAGTTGTTATACCGGGCTGTTGCAGTCTGGTAGCGAAGGGGAGCTCTTTCAGTTCAGTCACTAGTTTAGTGGCTCTCCTCTGCACTTTTTCGATTGCGTCCTGGTCACGCTTCAACTGAGGAGACCCTGCACATGATGTGTATTCCAGGTGTGGGTGGACAAGAGATTTGTATAACATTGTGAATATTTCTTGGCTCATGAACTTGAATGTGTGCCGTAGTCACCCCAGAACTTTGTTGGCCTTGTTCACTATCGATTGTGTATGCTGAGAAAATTTGAGTTTGTTGTCCACATGCACTCCAAGGTCTTTCTCCACTTCTGTCTCCTCAAGTGTGTGGTACTTGCCATGAGTTATTTTTTTATGGTATTTTTTTCTTGTGATTATTTTTCCCAGAATGTACAATATTCTCCAAATTGAAATTATTTCAAAATATGGCCATAGAATTTAGTGTAATGTTATACCAGTTCAGTGATATTATTTTTGGTCAACATTTTGAAAATGTGAGTCATTGTATACCCAACTGGGAGTAATCTGTGATCTATTCCAAAACCTACTGATTATGGACACAACCGCATAAGGAGGACAACATTTAGAGATTGGGGAGGTTGAATGCACCAGTGGTAATTGGAGGAATTTCAATGAAATTTTGTGGCAGAGTGGGCAATAGATTAGGAAAGGAGTCATGAAATTTTAAAGTGGATCCATGCACAATTACCTCCATTAGATTGTAGCTATCTGTCCACTCAACAACATTTCTCTGTCCACACAATATCTCCAAAAGTTTTCAATGAATTCCAATGGAATTTTATGAATGAGCGGATCCATGCACAATTAGCTTTCCTACATTGTAGCTATCTGTCCACACCAAACAATATCTTCAAGTTCTCTGTCTGTCCACATGATATCTCCAGAAGTTCTCAATGAATTTCAATAAGATTTGTGGAAGGGTGGGCAATACGCTACAAGAGGAGTGGATGAATTTTGGAGCTGATCCATGCACAATTACCATTTGATTGTAAATAGCTGGAAATGACTTGCTCTCGGGCATATGGTTTTATTGTAAACTTTGCTCACTATGACATTTCCTTTCCAACGATATACAATATGCCCATATTAGATAAAAAAAGAATTTTCTGACTAGGGCACCACAGCAAAAATCAGCCATTATGATAAATGGTGCTAAAATATTTTTGCAACTGATCTGGAATGTCCACCCAATATAATCTTATTCACTGAAGGCCCCTATTGCATGTCCATTTGGTTTCATTAGTCAACCCAAAGATTCCTACTGGGCTCTATTACTGCGCCAGGACTAATATGGCTAAAAAGGTGTTTTTGGTAGGATCATATTTAAGCGATTTCCCCTTCATACAATTTTTGTAGACTTTTTTTCTCATTCAGAACATATTGAGGACACAAAATCTGTTGAGTTTGTTTTTCTTGCAATTTGTGTGAGGTTGACCCACATTTTTAAATAAAATGCCTGATTAGATTTGGATTTGAGCTTCTGTAGCTGGTTGCTTTCATGGCCTAGTCGGGAAGGCAGCTGTCACACTATGACAGGCTTCATACAGAAAAATGGATGTGAGTTTGAGTCTCGCTGGAGGGTTCTTTATTTCGGATCTGCACTGCTGACATAGAATGATGATCTGGGAAGTTGCAATAAGAAGAAGCAACTCAAATTAAGATGAAAGAAATACTTGTCGAAAAATGAATAATTAACTGTTATAGTCTCTTCATATCATCAGTCTATGAAAGTGGCTTTGCCTTTTCTTTACAAACATGCCAAATGAGAAAATAAATAGAATCAAATGGAATAAAGGTTACAAAGAGGTAGCGTAATGTAATTAAAATGCCTGGATATGGCAGAAAGAAAAAGACCATTCAGCAAAGCCATTTCCAGATCCAGGTTGGGCTATAATTTATTAGGTCTTAGAATTTTGTGGTGAATTACCAACCATTTAGTCTAACTTTGTTGATAAGACAAGGGTAGCTAAGATTTTGGGCTATTGTAATAATATCATTTATAGGTGCTCCCCCTGTAACAATTGTAGTATTAACAGGTTGTGCAATGGCCAGTGATCTTGCGCCATTGTGGTAGTAGCAGAAAAACACAAAGCAACTCGCTATCTTGTGGTTGATAGCCCTCACTTTATCCAGGCGTATAACAGAGAGAGTTGGGTTGAACAAGGGACAAGGTTTCCTCATTTCAAATCATCTGGGTTGAATAAGGGACAAGATTTCAAATCATTTGACTGCTTCTAACTGTGTCGGTTGCAGCACAGCCCCCCCATCTCTTCCTGAAGATCTAGGTGTTTATGGGTCACTTAATGCCAAAATCATTTTTTTAAAAATAGAGTTTTGCGACTTTGGTGAAAGGTTATTTTTAAAAACTAGAGTCTTGCAACTTTGGTGCAAAAACAAGTGGCCCCTGTTTGGGGGGGTGTGTCTTACCCCTCTGCAGTCGGCGCATTCTAGGCCCCAGCCGACAAGGCCGGGAGCTGGGATAAGAATGTGTGGCAATTATCTATGGTTAATAATAATGAATAGTATCCCTTTAGAAAAATTACTACGTGAAATATGAACCCCTAAAAATAGTGCTGGTGACATCACTTCCTCTAGAGCCCCTAAAAATAGTTTCAAATCTGGTGAGGTCACTTCCCCTAACCCACTAGCCTATAAAAGCAACTACTTCCGACTGGAAGTAACAACGAGCCTTTCCAGGGATCCAGCATAGCAATCAGACGTGCCATTGTTTCTCTCTTCATTTCTTACACAGCTAAATGCGGTTTTAACCAAACGCGTTTTTAACAAACTAAACACAAATCAACGAAAGACACAACAGGACCAATCTTTTATGATTGGCATAACCTTGGGACAACAAGAGTTAGCTTGTGCTATTAATAGAAGCACTTCCTGTTATCTAGAGAGTTGACCTTGGGGTCAACCCAAGTGTCCCTATTTGCCGCCTCTTTAGGCAATACTATTCACTGAGAAGCAATTGGTCAACTAAGCCAGTAACACCTATTTTCTGCGTCTTCTAAATCAGCCCATGAGAAGATCAACTGAACCTTCTCACCACTAACTAAACTATTTTCCTCCCTATCTTCTAAAATACTAACCACTACTAAAAGCCACTAATACTAAAGAATAAATCATACAACTGAACGAACAAATTTCTCACCTTGTGTTTTTCTACATAGAAAATAAGGTAGGTTCTTTTTTCATTTACATTGTTTTTTTGACTTCGTGACTTCTTTCGAAGACCAAGTCATCACATAAACTGGCGACGAGGTTATTTCTGTTTACCTCGGTTTTCTTGTGACTACATTTTCCGGTAATAGGTCGGATTGATTCTTATTCGGATAGAGTGGAATTGTTTTTCGTGGCTAATAATATAGTGGAGAAAAGTGGCTGTTTTTCTCTCGTTACAGGGTCCAAGTTTGTATTCATTAGTGCATGTGATGTCCTGCCAGGCTGCGCAAGGGAGCAAATACCTCGAGTTACCTCCCTTGCCACAACCCATAAAACGGAAGTGAGCCCCGGTCATGCGCCAGGCAAACCGGGGAAAATAAAGTAGATCACTCAAAGCGAGACCTCCCTTGCCACAACCCATAAAACGGAAGTGAGTTCCCAGTCATGAGCCGGGCAAACCGGGGTAAAATAAAGAGAATCGCACGAAGTGGATGGACAGGGAGTTCTCTCGCTGACGGTGATCAGTAAACACCACATTTGTCTTTGTCCTTTGTTCCTTTGCTTCATCTTTCCCTTTCAGTGAGATTCCCACGAGCTGGGAGACACTACAGTGCAGAGCCTGGTTTCTCCCACAAAGCCTGCGGACTGCACTTATGATAAATTAATACAAATATTAAAAGCTCATTTCAACCCCAGAGTTGTCATGATTTACGAACGCTTCAAGTTCTTCAACCGAAGACAAGAGGCCGGCGAGTCTATTGCACAATTTGTGGCAGGCATAACAGCTTGTGCACACACTTGTGATTTCGGACCCTACCTAAAAGACGACATGAGGGACAAGTTTGTGTGTGGTCTGCGTGACAACACGACAACAACAACAACAACAACAACTGCTGCTACAGGAAGCAGATGTCTCTTTCGAACGTGCGTTAGAATTGGCCAAGAAGAGGTCTAAAGAGCCAGCGTCGAAAGATGTGAGGGAGATGAGTAGTCGCCCTTCTAATAGTGTCAGCCACGTTGCACGTGACTCCAGCCACAAAAGACGTCAGACTAGCCACAAGAAAGGTGGATTTAGTACTAAACCAAAATCCCCTTGTTCTGGTTGCGGACAATCGCATTGGAAGAGCGACTGTCTGTTCAAAGATGCCACATGCCACAAGTGCAAGAAGAAGGGACACATTAAGAAAATGTGTTTCTCAAACAGTGGCAGGGACTTCTACAAGCCAGATACTAACCAGAACACTAAAATTCCTAATAACATTGAATTTGACTCCGAATATTCGAAGGTACTCACCTATGACGAGTGCATTTTTCTTATTGCAAATGGACGTTCAGACGAACCTATATTAGTTCCAGTTCTTTTAAACGTCACTTCGACTGACATGGAGCTAGACACAGGCGCTACTCGTTCGTTGATCAGTAGTCATTCCTATTGGATCCTTTGGTCTCCTACACAGCGTCCGAAACTACATAAGTGCTCTGATAGATTAAGAATATACAGTATTTCATTAATACCTATTCTCGGTGAATTGCACCTGGATTTAACACTAAAAATAACTAAGGAAACAAAAACAAATTATAGACCCGGCCCTACTCTGCTAGGCAGAGATATTCTGAAAAATTCAATCTTCTAAAATTTGCTATTCTACCTGTTTCTGCCGACCGGTCTAATTTTGTAAAAGACGTCACGGAAATGTTTCCAACACTATTTTCTCCAAGTCTAGGTTGCTACAAAGGAGAGCAATTCCACATACTAGTAGACAAGGAGGTAGCTCCCGTTTATTGCAAAGCCAGACCTATTTCTTATGCTATGAGGGTTAAGGTAAATCAGGAACTGGACAGACTTATTGATGAGGTCATTATTTCTCCCGTCACTCATTCTAAGTGGGCGGCTGCTGTAGTCCCAGTT
>VCCN01003376.1:2804348-2814587 GCA_006491835.1 Architeuthis dux
GGTAGGCCATGTTGGCACCTGGCCTAAAATGTTAAAAATATTCGAAAAAAAAATTCTCCTGACGTTTTACAAAATGCTATTAATTCTTCGATAAAAATATTGATGTGTTTTATCACAAAAACTTTCTATTTTAATCGTACTTAATATTTGATGTAATGGCCACGTACTTTTCTAAATCAATTATTTTACTCTTAAGGTAATAATATTAAACATAAAATACAATCAGTTTCTTACGCAAAAATTACCCAAATTTTACACTTGAAGGGGGGATTATTTAATCTATCACCGCCCACTTCCTTTTTTGTGTGTTTGAAACCACGAGGACGGTTCTTGGACATAAAAATGTGAACGTATATTGTTTTCAGGTAATTGACGTCATTTTTCTGCTTTTGGTTTGTAATTAATAATGAGTTGACTAATTTTAGCAACTTCAGAGAAATCAAGTATTGGCTTTGCGAAAATGTTTCTGTTTTTTTATGTTATTTTTTAAAAACATTGTATTATTTTTTTCTCGGAGGGGACGTATGTCTGGTAAAGACGATCTGCTTCAAACCATTCTTAGAACCACAAACTGTAAATTATATATATATTTTAAAATAACAGGCGTAGGTGTGAATTCATATATATAATGTGTGAGTCTGAGAGAGTTTTTTCTTTCTTTTTTTTTAGGCATACATCTAAACATTAAACCCATTTTGGTAGCAACTCCTTGGCAAAAAGCGACATGTGTCGAATTCAAGTTACTCTGTAAATTGAAATTTATGAATTGTATCGTAATAGTCTTTGGGTTATTAATAGAAGAAATATTGTAGAAAATTATCAGCTAAAAGTTATTTATGTAGACGATATAAAACCGGAAATAATCGGGTTTGACAACTTGTTTACATTTGAGAACCGGTGAACTAGTAGAAATTGCAATGGGAAATTTTAGCCCAATTTTTACACACATTTTAAAATTTCACCAAAAATATACTAATGGGCCGATTTCTATAAAAAGAATTAGGGTATGTATTCAATTTTGCATGAATTTTCTTATAAGAAGAGTATTTTGTAAGAAAATTTTATGAAAATCTTTTCTTTCTTCAAGTCAACAACCCCCTATTTTAATTTTGTAAAATCTCAATAAAATATCGTTTGGATTCCAACAATATTACATTTCTATGAAGATAATTCCCAAGACAAACTAAATCCGTTGAAATTTTAAATTGGCTCTGAATCGCAAAATAAGAAATGCAAAAACAATCAAATATTTTCTGTTTAGAAAGTTGTTTTTTTTTTATTAAAATACAGTGTACACTTTTTGTTTATAAAACAAAATATCTGCTGTAAATCTTTTTATTATGTTTTTTAAAAAGTTTTGTCATTAAATTATTAATGTTTATGCTTATTGGACCCTCTTGGATTCTCATGAAACATTATTATCAGAAAGAATGGTGTTCTACTTATCAATAAATATAAAGTTCAACAAATTTCAATTGGCCTGTCTTTTTAAAAAAGAATTTTTATAATTTTTTGTTTAATTACATTACAATACATTTCGCGAGGTACGGTAGTGCGTAATTCAGAAATGTGATTTACCTCCCCTGGCATTTATGAGTAGGTGTTGACAGAATTTTGATGGGCTGTTGACATTTACTGTCATTCATTAAACAAAATTCAAAACAAACACACCGCTGACAGTGAATGTGGTAGGGGAGGTAGAAACTACTACTTGATCTATGAACTGTGTTCCCCGACACCCCTGGTAAATAAATGTATTTTTCACTAAGTTTTTTTGTGGAAAGCAAGCAATATTTTCCCCAAAAAGAGTTAATTAATCATTAAATTAACTAATTTTCTTTGAATCAAATTTCTCTGAGGTCAATTCTATTTTTGAAAGAATTTTAAACTCAACTTCATTCTTCTGGTGACAGATCCGTCAATTATGGCGGAATCAATAAATTTTTAATAAAAAACGTAAACACAGCCTTAATCTGCTCAGAAATCCTTTTTTTTCGACTAACTTCATGCTATTTTCTTGCAGTTATAACCAAAATTAAACTTTCAAAGAAGATATTTAATTATTGCAATACATTTTAAAAGAGTGTAAAAATAGTCCATATGAGTTGCTATTGTATTTCATCCAAACTGTTTTTAAACTGGAGTTAAAAACAATGTAAATATAACAGTAGTTATATTTGATTTTACGTTGTTCAGAAAAACTATAATTATTTATTTTTCATTTTTGTTGTTGAATTATAACCATCGAATATTTGTTTTATGCTGGTAAAGTCAAAAAGGTAAGATAACCCATCCTTGTTCTTTGATGAAAATACTCCAACACGGTTTGAAATTTAAATTAAACCTTTGAACTGTGATACTTAGAAAAACCGACCTGCAAAAGATCTGAGCTATAGGTACAGGCATCCTCTAACTTTCCTCTTACTTTCTGCAGAAAACTTAGTGAAAATTGCTTTACCAGTGGGGTCATTTACGGTCAACAGCTCATCAAAATTCTGTCAAAACCTACTGATAAATACCCGGGGAGGTAAATCACATTTCTGAATTACGTGCTACCATACCTAGCAAAATGTATTGTATGTAATTAAACAAATAAATAATCAAAATTCTTTTTAAAAGGACAGGCCAATCGAAATTTGTGAACTTTATATTAATCGATAAGTAGAACACCATTCTTTCTGATAATAATGTTTCATAAGGATCCAAGAAGCATAAACATTAATAATTTAATGACATAATTTAAAACAAACCATACTAAAAAAATTTCCACCAAATTTTTTTTTTTTAAGAAACACAAAGTGTACGCTGTATTTTAATAAAAAAAAACAAGGGAAAACTTTCTAAACAGAAAATATTTGAGTTTTTTTGCATTTCTTATTTTCCGATTTAGAGCGAATTTAAGATTAACAGGTAGCAGGCTTGAATAAAATTCTAACGGATTTACTTTCTCTTAGGAATTACCTTTATCAAAATGTATATATTGTTGGAATCCAAAGGATATTTTATAAAATTAAAAGGGTGTTGACTTGGAAAAAAATATTTTCATAAGATTTTCTTACAAAATACCCTTCTCATAAGGAAATCCATTCTGAAAATATTATTGAAATCGGCCGATTAGTATATTTTTGGTGATATTTTAAAATGTGTGTTTGTAAATTGGGCTAAAATTTCCCAATGTAAATTCTACTAGTTCACCAGTTTGCGAATGTAAACAAGGTATCAAACAAGGTTATCTCCTGTTTTATATTGTCTACAGAAATAATTTTTAGTTGATCATTTTCTACAATCTTCCTTTTATTAATAACACAAAGATTATTACGACACAATAGATTTCAAGTTATATATGTTTTGATCGACACATGTCGCTTTTTGCCAGATGTCCGTGAGAGTTGCTACTGGATACTTTCTGGACACATTTCATACTTTTATGGAAAAGAAAAAACATTGTAAATTCTTTGGACTAAAAAAATCAACTTTTCTTTTTCTGTTTTATTCCAGATGGGATTATGTGCTGGTTCTGAGGTGAAGCTGCCAAAAACCTTCAAATTATTTTGTAATATTTGAATTTATTTCACATTTTCTGTAAAGAAAGGTCATGATTGTTAACTGGATTTGTGATCCTGGTTTCTCAATTCCTTAAAATTATGGATTGGAAACGATTTCACTGAAAAAATTCAGGAAAACAAATCTTATTTAAAAAAGTGAATATGGATTCTGATGGCACTCAAAAGAAACCCTTTACCTGTGAGGTGTGTGGAAAAGACTTTTCTAATAACTCTCATCTGCAGAGGCACATGCGTACACACACAGGAGAGAAGCCATTCCAGTGCACCATGTGCAACAAAGACTTTTCACAATACAGTAATCTGATGGTTCACATAGACACTCACAGCAGAATAAGAGTTTTTCGATGCAAAAATTGCTCAAAAGAATTTCAAGAAAGGAGCGATCTAAAAGTGCACATGCAGACACATGCAAAATTAAAGTTATTCAGCTGCCAATTGTGCGACAAGGCTTTCTCCCAAAAGCCCCACTTGGACCTGCATTTACGGTCACACACTGGATACAAACCCTTTCACTGTGAGATTTGTGGCAAAGATTTCTCCCACAAAGGTGACCTAAAACGGCACTTACGCATTCACACCAAAGAGAAGCCATTCCACTGCAAAACATGCGGAAGAGAGTTTTCACAAAATGGTCACTTGATGTCACACATACGTACACACACCGGATATAAACCGTTTGCATGTGAGATTTGCAGCAGAGCATTTTCGCACAAGAGTGACCTAAAGAAACATTTACGCATACATACGGGGGAGAAGCCTTACCAGTGTGAGATTTGTGGTAAAGACTTTACTCGTAAAGACAACTTAAGCAAGCACACACTTAGGCACATTAAGGAAGCTGCTTTACTAGAGTAGCTGTTACTTATTTGTACAGACTTTTGATGAATCGTTTCAAAGTGGAGAATTTGTTGCAGAAAATTTGTTGCGTTTTGCCAAACAGATTAACACACCTACAATTAAGAGGGATACTAACTCATGGTTGGCATTCATCTTCCCTAACGTTGATTGGGCACTTTTTTTTCATAGTTTATTATTTACAAAAAATACCGGTTAACTTTTTTTTTTCTAAAATTACTGCGATGGGAGTATGTTAATGTTTACAATTTATGAAAAAAAACAGCATCTATTGTAAATGTATTTACGATAAGATTTATGAAGAAAAAAAGTATTTTATGTACGATCGTATGTGTCTCTACATGATTTATGAAAACAAAGGATTTATAGTTGTTGTTGATTGATGATTTACAATAAAATGAATTTATTTTCATTTTATCTCAGGTATTTGGATCAACATAGGTAATTGTATGGTTTAGCCATGTAGAATTATTGTTCATTAGACAACGTAAATTATTTTAACCTATTTTGGCAAAAGATTTTTTTTTTCTGCATAAATCTTATACACAAAATGTGCACTTGATGTCACACATCCATATAAACCGTTTGCATGTGAGATTTGCAGCAGAGCATTTTTGCACAATATTGTAATTAATAAATCTTATTGTAAATAAATAACAGTTACAATAGAAGATTTTTTTGGAAACAGTGTTTTTTATGAAAAAAAATTACCAATCACCGTTCGGGAAAAACCAAGTTTTGGAAGATGAACCAGACCCTGACTCATATGTTTAATCTATAATCATAAATCACATTTAAATGATGAGTTTAACCTAATGTGGTTTTGACAAAAAAATGAAACATGTTTCATTTAAAAAATATTTTAGTGGTGAAATTTTAAGAACAAGTTAATAAAGATTTAACACAGTGATATTTTAAAGTCTAGTGGGAACATTTATCACTTTTGCTCCATAAGTAGTTCCAGCACTGATCCATAAATGAATAATCGAGACAAATTTTCCTGCAACAAATTTTCCACAAACCGAATTGATGACCTCATCAAAACATTTCTACCAAACTTTTAATTCATATCATATTGATATACAAGCTAAACTACCAAAGAAATTCTTTCAGACTAACATCTTCATCTTTTTTTTTATCACAATGTTTCAGCTGGTGTACTCTCCAGTCATCTTCACGTGTATATTACATCTGGTATCCATTATGAACAGAACCTGTTACTTTTTCCAAATTAGTGTTTTCTGATCCGTTTCTTATTGTCACGTCTTGCGTATGAGTACACCACCGATTTTCCGGCAACAGATGGTCTGGTACCTTTTTTAATCCAGAAAGAAATACGAATGAACACTTGAATTTCATGTGGCTTTCACACTAGTTCACTGAGTGGCAACAGGTGTCATTGAGTGTGCAGCTATCTTTTAATTGTTTATATTGCAGTGGTGTCCACTGCTCCATTGATTTTGTAAAATTCCCAGCCTAATTTGCTTATCGTACTGTGGGGCTATTTGGCATTGTGAGGTCTTTTTTGGCAGTTTTACATTCATAAGAATTTGAAAACAAAAAATACCCAATCTTCACAACTGCTTTGATTATATTTTGAGTGCTAGTTATTGCATTTACTTGCAATTACTATATGAGAAAAATAAAAATGAAAAAACAGTTTTTATTTTTCCCTGGTTAAGGTTTGGAAAAAAAACTATGGCTCTAAACATATATAATTTTTATATGTTGTGACCATTCCTCTTAGGAGTATTCAGTGGAAATTAGGTAGTTTTATGTTCACTAGTTTTTATTATTATTAATAGGCAGGGCTATTTGGCAGTTTTTTGATTATTTTAATAATTTGCTTCTACACTGTTTCTATTTCATTTTTGGGGGTTTTATTTCAGATTATTTAACTTCTGCAATCAAAATACTGCTTGTACATAAATAATAAAGATTAGAATCAAAAACAATTTTGGTTCGACATGCAATATTAATAAAAAAAAAACTAAAAGTGGAATTGCAAAGGCGTGGAACCTATATATTTGAAAGTCTCAAAGAAGGCTTTCATGCCTTTGGCTGTAGCCAATATGTAAACAAGTCTGGTTAGTCACTCAATAGAAACCATCTCTTGGCAGCATGCCATGTTGAAGGGGATCAATGGATAAGTTACTTCTCTCACCTTTCGTTGGATCACTAAAAAATCCAAATTTTCCAAAAAACAAGCATGAACATAGCCAGGTACAAACTAGGGACAAATTTAGCATAAACTTACATTGTAACTTGAACCCTCCATTAAAAATCTATTGGGGGGGGGGATTAAAAAAAAACAAAAAAGTTTTTTCTAGAAATAACAAGGAGTAAATGTTGAAATTTTCAGCCCTGTAAGTCCATTGGTGTAGCTTGTACATATGATACATACATAGTCAGCTGGACCAACTTGAAAACTGAAGAAACCTATGTTGAGAGTTTTTGTTGACGGTTTCTAATAGTCCAAATAGTTTAGTGTAGTTTTAGGATTTAGGCTAATTTACAACTGAACAAACAGGGAATATAAAAACCATTTGTAGGTAAAATTAACAAAACCAAACAAAAAATTGAACAACTGATGGACAAGGAAAGTGTAGGTGTTTGGTGGTGTAAAGTGCTAACACAAGTCTTTTTATTAAATTTTGACTAGTTTTTACCTTCATCCTAATTTTAGTTGTTTTTTTACCACTTTTATAAATCAATCTTTATTATTATTGGATGAAGTATTGTAACACACCACTTTTATTACATTTGACTAGTTTTTAGCTTCATCCTAATTTTAGTTATTTTTTTTATGCAACTTACAAAAAACACAACTAAAATTAGGATGAAGGTAAAAACTAGACAAATTTAATAAAAAGTGGTGTGTTACAATACTTCATCGAATAATAATAAAGATTGATTTATAAAAAAGACTACTAGGTCTCATATGTAAAAACAATATAAATATGGCACAGAGAGTCAGTTGTAGGGAGTGAGTTTATAAGTGTGAATCAGCTTCTGCTAATCCATGAAGTCGTTGTTGGTAAAAGCAGCTAGGCGTAAACTAGTGTCGCTCTGGCAGTGAGGATGTGAGTTCTATTCTCTCCAAAGGCTTACTCTTTATTTCCGATTGTGCTGTTATTTGTTGCCATAGAAACAGTGGCCCGAATTAAGAAGTTGGATGAAGATAAAAACTAGTCAAAATTTAATAAAAAGTGGTGTGTTACGATATTTCATCCAATAATAATAAAGATTGAAAGGTAGAAATGTTGAGAGAACTCAATCATGGTGAGTCCTAATGCTTCACACATATTAGATGTGCATAATTAGTGGGTCAGATGTGTATTATTGAATTATTACCATGTGGCCTCTGTTGGTCCGGCAAAATGGATAGTCCGGCATGGTTCTAGATCCGAGAGTGCTGGAAAATCGATGGTGTACCTGTACTTCTAAAAGATTTGAATTTGCAACTCCCCCTTTCTGTTTGTCTATCTTCCTCATGGCACCACATTACTCCTCCTCCTCCTCCTCCTCCCAGCAAAGAGATGGACTTATAATAGGTAGTAATATAGTAGGTAATGACACTTATTAAGTAGTAATATAGTAGGTAATGACACTTATTAAGTAGTAATATAGTAGGTAATGACACTTATTAAGTAGTAATATAGTAGGTAATGACACTTATTAAGTAGTAATATAGTAGGTAATGACACTTATTAAGTAGTAATATAGTAGGTAATGACACTTATTAAGTAGTAATATAGTAGGTAATGACACTTATTCCTGCTCTTCAGTTGGTTCAATTTCAAGATCAGAGAGTCAAAACTTTGGATTGACATCCAAACATTCTACACCAAAATCACCACATGTCCTAGACCAGGGGTAGGCAACCTGTGGGCCAGATCCGACCCACAAAGGGATTTTGATCGGCCCGCATGCAAATATTGGGATACTATGGTTACTTTTTATGTTTTAAAGATTCTTTCTCTCTCTTTAATAGAATCAAAAGATGCCTTGATTGAAATAAATTGCGACTAAATTGAGTTCTTTGATTACTAATTGGCATCCTTGGTTAAGCACAAATGATTTTCTAGCAACCATTATTCATTGATTTGAGGCAAAATATAATTAGATGTATTTAAATGGTAATCCCCATATTTCAAGGTTTTTATGGCATTTATTTGGCCTGTCGTCCTCTCTTTGATACGCGATCCGACCCGCAGAGACAAAAATGTTGCTGACTTCTGTCCTAGACTTTTTAACAGCCTTTTTTCAGATGAATTTCTCAGATGAGGAATTGTTATTATACACTGATTTACTCACAATGTTTTGGCTGTGGTACCATCTTTCATCTGGTGTCTGTCATAGTTGATAACCTTCAGGGTCGGGTAGTGCAAAAAGAATTCATATTCTCTGGTTCAAGAGGCAGACAAGCAACATTACAAGGAAGAATTAACAGATACAAGATAACCCTCTAGCATGGACAGTGGAATGAGAACAATCTACCCTCTTGGATTGAATGAAAGGTTCGGTATGACAGGCACTCGAAGAAGACTAAGGGCACAACAGTCGAAACGTGACAATAACAACCAAGATGAGGAAACTAGACTGAGTAAATCCGTGTATAATAATGACGCAACTTTTCTTTTTTATTATTATTATTATAATACATCAACTTCTAAACAAATACAAAATTCATAAAAACATATTCAAATGTACATTTAGCACAATTCACAGTTCAGACTTTCTTGAAAATCTCATCTGACAGATTCCAAAAAGGTCCTTGTAATCTCATGTTTTTTCCATAATTCTAAAAATTATCTAAATTATTTTAAAAACTTTGTACACTATTGCTATCTTTAACATGACTAGGCAACTTATTCCAAAAATATATTACTCTATTGTTTAGTAGTTTTTGCAATCTGTCTTGTCAAAAGATTTCCAGTTCGAGTAGAGATATTAAAGAATGGTGTACCATATTTAGAAATTCCATTAATTAAGTCTCAATTAAATCTCCCATATTCTAGCAAAGTTGTTAAAACCAAGGACTCCAATCTTTCTTTATAACTTTGGTGTAAGCTGAAACCTTTGATACTCAGATCTTTGCATTGTATCAATTAAACTAGTGTAAGTAAGTAAGATTTAAAATATACTAGCATTCCAAGGGAAATTATGAATCAACACCACCCATATTAGCTGTAGGAGTGATCAATTAAAAAGTTGGGCTGTGATCACTAAAAAAAGTTCTGAATTTTCCAAAAAACAAGCGGGGTACAAACTAGTGACCAACTTAGCATAAACTTACAGTGTAAATTGAACCTCTTTCTAAAGACCTATTTAGGGGATGAGTTTTCAACAAAAAAACAAACATTTTCCCTACTCATTGAGGGGAGTGTGTGTGCAAAATGTTGCAGGTAGCAGTGATTAATACTATAGCATTACTGGATGCAATGTACACTCAATGAAGTCTGTATGATGAAAACAACAAAGTTGAGGACACAAGTGGGAATTGATATGCTAAGTTTATTTCATTAGTCCGAGCCGGGATTATGGTTTTCATTTTCATGATGGGGTCTAATGAGAAAGACTCACCATTTTGGGTCTGTTTAGGCTTCCATAAGTTAAAATCATGGATTAAGAAACATCATGAATTTACTTGGGCTAGTGTCCTCTTCTTGGTTTTTATAGTCACAATGTTTCGGTTGTTTTACCCTCCGGTCTTCTTCAGATGATGAATAAACTAGGAAGAACTAATAGATGCAAGATATCCTCAGGCATGGAGAGTATCCCCTGTGGATTGAATAAAGGGTTCAGTTCGAAATTC
>VCCN01003376.1:2842991-2857890 GCA_006491835.1 Architeuthis dux
TTTTGAATGGCGCAGCTGTCGTGAATTTTAATCGTGTTTATTTAGTCCACTAAATATATGTGTACTGCATTGTCTGCCATACATTTTTTTAAATCAAGTGTCGCTTACACGCTTGAAAATTATTTCATTTTTGTTCATACCTACCAATTAAGAATAAAGGTTATTGCCAAGAAAACTTTTAAAGTTTCTTTTCCAATAGTAGGAGAATCAAACTGTGGATTTTGATTTTCCTCAAATCCATGCACCACTAATCTTGCTTTAATTTCTGTGCTGTAATCTTTTTGTTTTTCTCTTATCACCCATCTAGTTGATATAGTTGGCTGTCCTCTATCAGACACTTCTTCATAAACTTGAAATGTTTTCCAATTGTTTAGTTCAGTAAGTTTAGCTGTATGAACAACATGTTCACTTTGATGTGAAACGGGTATGAATGTGATTTTTACATTTTCTTGAGTTGAACTTTCACTGTTTTCACAACCATTTGTGTTTCAAAGTTTGTGGCTTTTATAGAGGATTCAGATTTATCACATATGTTAAAGCATGCACAGGTTTTACCAGTAGTTTTACTGCCTCTACTGATAACTTCTACTTCAATCCAAATGTCGCTATTTTGTGGAAGATATCTTATGTCATTTTTAACTTTTGGAAAGTTAGTTACATTTCTGACATTTGTGTTTTTATTTTGATTTATTTCATCAGAATTATTTTGTGCTGTTGTTTCGCTAACACAATCTGTAGTAGACATTTTTAGGGGGTAATTTTCAAAAAACAAAAAAAACATTTTCCCTACCGATGGTCACTCATTTAACTCTTCATTTCTGTCAAAATATCCAATTGAAATTATCAGCACTGCAACTTACTGGGACTTCACTCCTTCAGCTTCTACTAGATAAGTGTTCGCTTCCTTCAAAGTGGGAAGCTATTATAACAATGGTGGCACCCCGAGGCCAGCCCTGATTGGTTAATAACCCAGCACTATGTAAATCACTGCCATTCAATAGCCATCTACCTTGATATACTCTAAACAGCCAATCATGAAGGGGGACACAACTCCTATTGACTTATAAATAGTTAACCATTTTATCTGATATCCAGCTTTACTGTACTTCAAGAGGCCAGAGATACTGTATATGTCGGACTATAAGATGAATACTTTATACGGGTACTTGGAGGACTACCGCTCACTGCAACTCATTCAAGCCCCCATAATTGTCCATGTTGCGCTTCAGTAGATGGCCGCCTTAGTCATAATACCAGTTCATTGTACACGGTGTAATATTTGCATAGGTATTTTTTGTTTTAAGTAAATGTCTATATTATGGATGCCATTAAATTAAATATGTTATAATAATCTACGCCGTGCAAGGAACAACGATTATACGTGGCTAAACATACAATTACCTCTGTTAATCCAAATACCTGAAATGAAAATAAAATTCATTTTATTGTAAATACTCAATCAACAACACCAATAAATCACATACAGACACACAGACAATCGTATATAAATCCTTTTTCTCTTCATAAATCTTAGACTAAATCTTATCGTAAATAAATACCACATTTACAATAGATGTTTTTTTCCCCCCATGAATTGTAAACATTAACATACCCCCATCGCACTAATTTTAGAAAGAAATAAAATTAACCAGTGTTTTTTTTTGTAAATAATAAAGTATGAAAGAAAGGCCTGTTCAGTGACCAATCAACATTCGGGAAAATGAAATTCGCGAAGATGAACCAGACCCCCATATTATACAGTACTCACCTAACTTTTTTAAACAATTATGTAGTGGTCGTAAATTCAGTACTACTACCTAAACACATTATCTGGTTGTCAGACTAGAGCGTTTTTTTAATTAATAAAATACATGCTTAGTGAAGAAAAGGGGGTTTAGTAGCCTATATTACACTGATTTTGATTATTGACTTTTTACAAAATTATATCATATTTTCGAAGTATTTGATTTATTGTGTTGTTTCTTTGATTAAAGGACGATTTTTCAACTCGTCCAGTTAGTCTAAGATATATTAGTATTGGCTTTTTTTCTAGTAATATATTTAATCTCTCATAGTAAAAATGGGCTGACACTCTGGTGCAAAGTGCTTGACCGCCACCAAAATGGAAATGGTGTCAAACTTAGCATCCTCAGGAATGAGTCAGCATGAAATAGTAGCACACATGAAGATTGGTCGATTTTGTGTCTCAATAGTTCTGAAAAGAATAAAGGATGAAGCAACATTTGTACCTAAAAGGCTCACTGGGCATCCACGCTTGAGCTCTACTAGACAAGACCGAAACCTGCTAAATATTTAGAAAAAAGACAAAAACACGCCTTTGTCCATTTTGAAATGGAAGTGGAATATACAATGCAGCAAGTCGACTATTGGACGAAGACTAAAAGAATCTGGACTGGTAAGTGCTTGTAAGGTTAAGAAACCTCTCCTTACTAAAAACATATACAAGCCAGATTAGACTTTTGTAAGAAATACAAGTTGTGGACTGTAAAGGATTGGAGAAAAGTAATTTTCAGTGATGAATATAACATCCAATATGCTCCCAGCGGTGGAAACCATAATATTTGGAAGAAAAAATCTGAAAGATTTGCAAACTTTGCATTAAATTACACAGTAAAATGTCCTTATATCATTGAATGACTTACTTAGAGGTTTTAGAGAGTAAACACTCACTACCGAACTCAAGGAATAGGATTTTTCAGCAAGATAATGTCATGTTGCACATTCTGTTTCAAATTGGTTTTCCATCAAGCAATTCAGCATTCTAAACTGGCCAGCAAACTTTCCCAATTTAAATATAATAGAAAATGTTTGGGGGAAACTCAAGAAAGCTTTAGGTGAAGAATTGAAAAATAAAAAGTCGTCTTGAGACATTTTAATAGCAGCGATTCAGTCTACCTGGGAAAATACAATAACACCTGAATACATTCCTTATATGAGTTGATGCCTAAAAGGATTGAACCAACATTACTCGCAAAAGGAGGGAGCACAAAATATTGACTATATTAAATGTTATTGTCAAAATAAGGAACATTTGCACTACAAATGTGGTTTTTACTAAAATATGATATATTTTTGGAACAGTCCAAAATTAAAATCAGTGTAATATATGCTACTAAAACCCCTTTTTTTCACTAATCATGTATTTTATTAATTAAAAAAGGCTCTAGTCTGACAACCCACAAATGTGCGTATTAAGTAACAAAAACTTCATATAGCTAATCGCAAATAAATTTCCTTTTTATTTAAGACTATTTCAAAGACAAAACTAAGTAAATTTGTAGAGTAAAAACAATTTTAAAATGAAAATCATAACCAACACGGTTGTTCAACAGTTTTGTGACACGTGGTTGATCATCCTAAAATTATTTTAATATGTACAAAACAATTAAATAACAATGTTTTGATACACAATTTTATACAAAGTTATCTTATAATTTATTTTCATACAACATTGTAGCTAGTAAATATAACTAGCAACAGACTGTTCAAACAAAGACTTCAGCTATCTAGGTAATATTTTTTAAAAATAAAACAGTTTTTATTTTATATTAATTTAATTATTTTAATTTACTTTAAAAAATGTTTTGTCTTTGAAATAGTCTTAAATAAAAGGAAATTTATTTGCGATGAGCTATATGATGTTTTATTTTACTTGATACACACTTTAATCTCTCTTTTTTATTGTTTTCTAACCTTGTCTTGCGCGATCAAAAACATTTTTTAAATAAGGGATTATTTTTGTGCATGTTTGTGTAGGAAAATAACTTTTGTCTCAAATCTTTAGACCCCACTGTTGAATGTGTACCAAAGAAACATATATAGGTGGCAGTGATTAATAATTTCCATTGGAATTCTAGTTTGTTTTAGTTTTTAATAGTAAAATCTTTTTTTATAACTCATTAAATAGGAAAAATTGTTTATTTTATCTAACTGCAGTGTCTGCCTTATTGGGTCAAATAATTCTAGCCCTGTTGTGTCCCAATTAATCAGAATCAGCTGTTTATATTTTCTCATCAACATTGATTATTAATGTGTTACATTGATCTGTTATGTAATTGTTATTGTACAGAGGAAGCTGCTTAATGTGATCACTTTGGGACTGGGTCTTTTTAATAATAATAACTGGCTGATAACATTAAGCAATATAAAAATTGGAACAACTTACATTCATTGTTATAAACAATTTTATGAAATAAAAAATTAATATGATTAATATAAATATTTTAATATTTTTAATTCATTTCAAATAGTGTTTGGGTTGGACTGATTTTGATAATATTGTCAATGATTATAATAAACGGTTTCCTCTGTATTATTTATTGTCATATTTATTTTCCATTCTTTCATGCAGTTTTCCCTTCTTTATTTTAGATTTGACACCAAGAAAAATGATCTGCAGATTCACTCGAAGACACTTTTGGATTTACCAGCTGAATGAGTTGCCATTTCAAAATATCAACAGTATTAAATACATTAAAATGGAGGATTTCATTTTACCATCCTCATAAAATGGTATTTCTTTCTGAAGCATTTCTGTCATTTTACTTAAGACGAAAAAAAAAATCATATACCTGGTTCTCCTAGAGTGAGAGAATGCACACAAGAAAATTATTCCATTAGCAAAACTAAAACAATATAAGTATAAAATTGGAGTACATATCAGTATGAATTTGCAGGACAAGGACAAACCATTTCCCTGTGACACTTGCAACAAAGACTTTTCGCAGAAGTCTAATCTGCAGATTCATTTATGTACACACACTGGAGAGAAACTATTTCACTGTAAAATGTGCAGCAAGGAATTCTCCCGAAGTGGAGACCTGAAAATTCATCTACGCACACACACTGGTGAAAAATCTTACCACTGTAAAATGTGCGATGAGAACTTTTCCCAACATTCATCTTTGGTATTGCATAATCGAACACACACTGGAGAGAAACCATTTCACTGCAGTATTTGTGACATGGATTTTTCCTGTAAGGGGGATCTGAACATGCATATGCGAACACATACAGGAGAGAAGCCGTTTCCCTGTAAAATTTGTGGTAGGGTATTTTCCCAAAATTCTGCTTTGCTGTTGCATATTCAAACTCACTCCAAAGAGAAACCCTTTCACTGTGAGGTATGTGGCAATACATTTTCCCGAAATGCAAATTTGGTTATGCATATGCACATGCATTCTGCTAAGAAGAAATTTGTATGTGAGATGTGTGGAAAGAACTTTGCCCGGGATGAAGAACTCATGACCCATATGGTGTCACACACTGGAGAGAAACCATTTTACTGTGAGAAGTGTGGTAAGAGCTTCTTGCGAAATGCTAATATGAGAAGACACAGGTGTGTGCATGTTGACGAGAAGCCATTTCACTGTGAGACATGTGGCAAGTCATTTTTCCTCAAGAGAACCCTGGTGCATCACATTCGCACACACACAGGTGAGAAACCATTCAATTGTGAGATATGTGGCAAGAACTTTTCCCAAAATGGAACACTCATGATGCACATGCGAACCCATACTGGAGAGAAGCCCTTTCATTGTGAGATGTGTGGCAAAGACTTTTGTCGAAACGGTGAGCTGGTGATTCACATGCGTATCCACACTGGGGAGAAGCCGTACCATTGTGAGACGTGTGGCATGAATTTTTCACAGAATGCTCACCTCTTGGCCCATGTGCGCACGCACACAGGAGAGAAGCCATTCGTTTGTAAAATGTGTGGCAAGAAGTTTTCTCGAAATGCTAACTTGTTAAAGCATATGCACTCACATTCTGAAAACTTTCAACTTTCTTTGAAACATATGGCAAGAAAGCACTTCAAGATAATCGCCTGATAAAACATGCGCCCCTTTATGCAAAATAGCCATTCTTCTGTAAAGATATTGTGTTTAACGTTGAGAAAAGTTGGTACACATACAACAGTGGAGTCCAAAGATGTAAGACAAAAAGTTATTTCCCTTGAAAATAATTCCTTTCATAAAAATTGTTTTCAATCACGCAAGATGAGGTCAGAAAACAACAAAAAAGAGATTAAAGTGCGTTAAAAAAAAGTAAATTTATTTGCGATGTGCTATATGAAGTTTTCTCGTCTTGTGCGATCGAAAACAATTTTTGTGTATGCCCGTGAGTTCAAGGGGAATAACTTTTTTGTCTTAAATCTTTGGGTCCCACTGTTGTATATGTACTGGACAGTTGAACTCATTCGTTTTGTTACTTTTGTTGTTTACACAAAATAAAAGTGAGTGACCAGTTGTCCCCTAAAAATCAGACTCAAATAATACAGAAAAGCCATATCTAAAGACAAAGTGGAAAAATCTAGTATGGCAGACCCTATCTGGAGGGAGAAAGGTGTACATTAACCTCTATGGGAGGAAGTTTGAATAATAAAGAACACTGATGGAGAGTGAGAAAACTCAAAGAATCAGCATACTTCAACTTCTCAGTGAAATGTATGTCATACCAATGTGGATATTTTGGGACATAAGTAACATTGGTCAAATTGTAGAAGATGAACACTTTTAAAAACAAATGAATGTATATCATGTCCCAGGAACTGTTTTATGGAATCACCATGTGAGATTTAAAAGAAAAAAATGTTTGATTCTTTTTTTAAATCTGGTTCCATAAAATGGTTCTTAGCAGACTTTTTATGTGTGTTTCTAATACATTTTTTCGATGTTTTAGAAGCCGCCAACCAAAACAGTCACGATAGGTTTCTTCAGTTTTCAAGTTGATCTGGCTGTCTGGCTATGTATATATCATGTATACAGGTTGCACCGACGGCACTAGAAGGGTGAAAATTTCAACATTCACTCCTCTAGAAAAATATTTTTTTTGTTTTTTGATAATACCCCCATATAGGCTTTTAGTGGGGGGTTCAATTCGCAATGTAAGTTTATGCTAGATTGATCACTAGTCAGACTTTTTTAGTGATCACTGCCCAACAAAAGGTGAGAGAAATAGCTTATTTATTGATCACCCCTTTTCCCAATTTTTTAATTGATCACCCCCCCAATACGGCACATTGGGCACGTGATGGTTTCTATTGTGCAACTAACCAGACCTGTTTTTTTAAAGCATTCATTTTCTACAATTTTACCAAAACATTAATTTATTCAGACTTTTTTAGAGATCACTGTCCAAAAGTTTGATTTTAGAGGGCTCTGGTTCATCTTCCTGAATTTCGCTTTCCCCGAACTCGTTTTTCCCAGATTGGCTGACCCTTCATTCGCAGGAAGACAATTTGAGTTGCTGAATAGGCCTTTTTTTTTTCATACTTTATTATTTCCAAAAAACAGTGATTAACTTTTTTTTTTCATAGTACGATGGGGGTATGTTAATGTTTACAATTCATGAAAAAAAAGCATCTATTGTAAATGTGGTATTTATTTATAAGATTTAGTATTTACAATATATAATCATGTATAAGTTTTATGAAGAAAAAATAAGAGTTTCATGTACAGTCATATGTGTCTCTACATGATTTATAAAACAAAAGTTAACCAGTGTTTTTTGTAAATAATAAAGTATGAAAAGATTTTTTTTCTTTTTTGATTAAGAAAAATTTTTTTTTTTAAAAACATTTATGTATAAGCTCATGTCTGTCCACAATATCTCCAAAAGTTCCCAATGAATTTCTATTAAATTTTGTGGAAGGGTAGACAATAGGCTACGGAAGAAGTGAATACATTTTTGGGCAGGTCCATCCATAATTACCTCCCCTACATAGTAGTTATATGTGCACACCACATAATATCGCCCAAAGTTCATGTCTGTCCATACAATATCTCCAAAGGTTCCCTATGAAATTTTGTGGAAGGATACAGACCTAACAAGTCTCCCGCATTTTGAAGCCCAGTGCTATCCCCCCCCCACATGTAATGAATTTTATGAATCTCCCGCATTGTAAAAATGTTTTCCCTTCTATTTGCAGACGTACCAAGTTTTGTTGATTATCGTGGTTTAAAATTAAGTTAGCTGTTTTAGAGCTTCTAGAATTGAATGAAGTTTTATTTTACTTGATACACACTTTAATCTCTCTTTTTTGTTGTTTTCTAACCTTGTCTTGCGCGATCAAAAACAATTTTTAAATAAGGGATTATTTGTGTGGTGGTTGTGGTGGTCGGGGTACATTTTTTAGGAAATCTCCCCCTGAGAATTTCTAAACCTTGGCAGGTATGAGGGCGGGCTACGGAAGAATTGATTAAACCTTTGAGTGGAACCATGCATAATTACTTCCCCTGATAATGGCATTGGCAGAGGTATGCATTCTTGGAGAGCTTTCTAGGTTTAAAATGAATTTTAATAATAATTAAATAATAAAAGCATTAAAATTACTGTGATTGTTTTTTGGACTTATTGTATTATAGGATAGAAATTTAAAAAAATTTCTTAACAGTGAAGCAACATAAATTATATGATAATCTCAATATCAGAATTATGATATTTAGAGTGTCATGTAATTGCAATACAGAGGAACGGTTTGTTATTGTTAAGCTCAGTTACTTTTGGGGTCTGTCTTGAAAGGATCCAATCATTTTGAAACTTGTGAACCGGCTGTGCAGCCTTGATCTAACTTGACAATGAATCAGAAGGGACTTTACTGCACATATGTGAAGAGACACTCTCCCAATCAGCAGCGAGACACCATTCAGTGGGCTTGTATACTGTGTGACCGTTGCATTCACAATGACTGAGTCTTCCCATTTTTCACGTCTTGTGCATGGCTTTTTGCCAAAACTTTGCATCACCCCAGTCTGTCAGACCTAACCCAGGCTGGATTTCTTTTTTTTTTTTTTTTGAAAATTTCAGTGAAAAATGTCACTGTTTACCCCTCAGGTTCCTATATAATACTAACGTTAATGTGTGGACGTCATATCAGCAAAATATCTCATCAGCTGCTCCAGAACAATCATTTCTTTCATCACCGTCTACAAATGGTCTCGAATCACCATCTGAATTACTGCCAGAGTCAGAAGACTCAAATCTTACAAAGAATATCACCAAGTTCCTCAGTAGTTAATACACAGCATTTCTCCATCAAGGTTGTGGTTTACTAGGTGCTTTCTAAGTCACATTTACCAGCAGTGGGCATAGACATCGACATATCCACCTTGTAAATATATGGAAAACTAGAGTTTGTTACTAAGGTTGGGATATTAAATTGCACTATTTTCAATACAACATAAGTAGTTCTAGGACCTGTTAATATATAATGTCATATTGATGAAATATATTGTCAGCTGCTACAGGATAAAGACATTTCTCGCAAGGTATTTCTGGCCCTGTCGGCTGGGGCCTAGAATGCGCCAACTGCATCCTCTGCAGAGGGGTAAGACCTCCCCCCAACCAGGGGCCACCTGTTCTTTCTCCAAAGTATCGAGACACTAATTAAAAAAAAAAGAAATTTCATCAAAGTCTCAAGACATTTATTAAAAAGAAATAACCTTTTACCAAAGTTGCAAGACACTAATTAAAAAAAAAGAAAAATGACCTTTTACCAAAGTCGCAAGACGCTAATTAAAAAAAAGAATAACCTTTCACCAAAAATCGCAAGATATTAATTTTAAAACAATGACCTTTCACCAAAGTCTCAAGACACTTATTAAAAAAACGTTTCATCAAAGTTTAATTTAAAAAAATAAGCTTTCATCAAAGTCGCAACACTTTCTTAACTAAAGTCGCAATACAAACTGATTTCGGCATTAAATGACCCATCCAAAGGTTGATATGCTGCTAAACAAATCAATCGATCACAAGGTATTTCGTCAGCTGCTTCCAGGGGGTGAAACTTTGTAGAAAACTTGCTTGTCTGAGCATCAGTTTGCAATTTTGACAATTGACAACATAGTTGTTGTCTGAAACTTTGAGATGAGTTGTGTATATGTCATTTTCCAAACTGCAGTCCAAGTTGTTGATTTTGTTTTTCCCACATAACAAGAACAATCCTCACCAAATTCAGGGGAGTAAACTCTTCACCGTTTGTCTATCACATCACGTTAAACCAAACCTATATATAAAATTAACATTTCCCTACCGTGATTTGAAATCACGACAAAGTGATTGGAAGGTCAGCTCTCTTATCAACTGAGCTAAACTGACTAAAAGTTTTATATACCTACAAATTTATTTATTATATATACAATACAAAAGTTTCAGTAATCATCTTTGGTTGGAAAAGAAGAGTGGAGTTTGACCCTGCAGCAGTAAGGCTTGTTTTTACTATTGTTCACTTTCTCTCAAAGTCACTGTAGCAGAGTTTTGTAATATATCCACACCCGTGTGGTTTGACCACAAATGGTCATAGTGGTGTCTGTTCAAAAGGACATGTCAGTTTTAGATACGGTTGAATAAAGGAAAGCACATAATCTAGTCACGTGACTTAAGTATATGTCAGGATTACATGGCTTAAACCATAAAAACATATATAAAGCAACCAACTAGCTACAGTGGGGATCAGGAATAAGAGAGAGGAAGATGCCACTTGGTTCTTGCTGTGATGAGATGTTGAGTCTGTCAACAGCATTGGATTGTGCTGTTTGCCAGAGGCAGATCATTATGGAACTGATGGGCACAGATCATGCAAGCATTACCATAGAAGTTCTTATTGACAACAAATCAGTTGTGGATGCAATTTATTCAACTAAATCAGTGGATGATAAACGTTTGCGTATTGATGCTGGCTCAATCAAGGAAATGTTGAATAAGAAGGAAATAGCCAAAGTTCAATGGATTCCTGGAGAAAAGAGGATTGCAAATGCACTCACGAAGTGTGGTGCCCTGAGTTTGGACTTGTTGAGAACTATCCAAGAAGGCCAATTGGCTATCATTATTTGAACTTTTTATCTATCATATCATTTGCATTTGTTCGTTCCTTTTTGTTAAATCACACTGTATCCCCTGCCGAGGGGTAGGACCCCCCCCAACCTGGGGCCACCTGTTCTTTCACCAAAGTTACAAGCCATTAGTTAAAAAAATTAACCTTTCACCAAAGTCGTGAGACACTAAGAATTTTAACTGATTTTGGCATTAAATGACCCATCATGGGTTGATATGCCACTAAATAAATCAATCAATCATTATTTAATCACAGGACAGAATGCACTTAAAAAAAAACCATGATTAATGTGAACAATGACAATTGACTGTTTGGAGTTAATGACGGCTTCAGGGTAGATGGCGCTTGCCAATGCATTGGTGATTGATTTGCATATAAATTGTGGTTCTGGGATGTTAGCCAATCATGGGTAACCTTGAGTTGCCCCCCTTGGTAGATAAACTATATGGGAAGGGAGGACATTATGCACAGGAGTGGAGCACGTGGAAGGACTACATTGAGCAAATTAACAAATTCCCATGCACTCCAAGGCGGTCAGACAAAATTCGTTCCTTGTTTGATTGAAGAAGAAACCTTATCCCTTGTTTGACTTCTCTCTCCGCTCTACATCCAAATAAATTGAGAACTTACCAAATACAACAATAGAAGTCTGAGATGTATTTTCTATTATTCTTAACTACTAAAAACGAAGATCACTAGCCCTGTTAAAATGTCCCGTCTCTTAAGAGACAACTACCAATGGAGCCCGGGTGACGAAGACCCGGTTTCTGTTGAATGCGTCAGCTTAGTGAACCTTGCGGTTTCAAGTCTGGTGGAGACCAGGACTGTCATTCCTACAAGTTTGTATAACCACCCCCTTGGCAGGATGCAAGTCCACCGAAGGGATACCGCCACCCTAATCACACACCTTAGAGTGTACCCAGTTAGCAGCTGTGTGCATAGGGAAATTTGTCCTAAACAGTTTTCCACACTCTTCGGGAATTGAACCCAGGACCTTCTGCATGTGAGGCAAACGTGCTAACCGTTACACTATCCGAGCAGATTTTATTACAAAGGTGCTGTCAGAAGTGTTGTATTGTATTGCAATTAGAACTGTGACTGACTGTTTAATGACCCATCAAAACTTGGAGCCACAGACAAAAAATACCCAAGCTGAAGAAGTCAACACATGTTATTCTCAAGTAGCCCTGCCAACAGACCCAACCTTGAAGTGTCATATGGAACTAATACTCACCAAGACCCAAAAGACTGTGTTACAGCAAAGGTAGATAATACACAAAATGAGACTAAAGATTGTGAACTCACTGCATGCATTGCCTTCTAATTACACCGGTCAACACTAATTGTATTGCCAATGATATTAGAGCGATTTTAGGGTAATTTTTGGTCGCTGATTCCAAATACGGTGTTGGCTTCACCACTAAATTTATCTTAGGTATTCGGCCACAAATGTAACAGAATGCACTGGGATTGTTCAAGCAGCGTCTTTGTGATAAATTCCTACTTCTCTGAAAAAGGGGGGGTATATGTGATGTTGCTGTCCCTGGCGACACAAGGGAGCGAACTCCTCGAGTTACTTCCGTTTTATGGGTTGGGGCAAGGGAGGTGAGTCCCCGGTCATGCGCCAGGCAAACCGGGGGAAAATAAAGAAGATCGCTCAAAGCGAGACGACGAGCAGTCCTCTCCCTGACGGCGGTCGGTAAACATCACATTTGTCTTTGTCCTTTGTTTCATCTTTCCCTTTCAGTGAGAATCCCACGGGCTGAGAGACACTACAGTATATTAGGCCACAAACTTTAATGTGGTACAATAGTAGACAATGAGTAGTTGATATCTGTCACATATGAAAAACAATACACCGTTCCATGGTAAATAACTGATGATTCCCTCAAGAAAGTTTCACTTGTTGTAAGATCTATTTCTGTGTAGACATTAACCCTTTGAACACCTTTCGTTTACAGCCATATGGTTTTTCTAGATAACTGGTGGATTACTGATTTGCATGACACACAGATAGCTAAATAAGTACATAAACAAATAAATAGATTTAAAATGTACACAGTAAGATCTTTATTTCTGCCATGGCCAGGAAAGTAAAATCTGTGAGATGTCATTCGTGTGTAACCTACTAAGATTTCTTGAAAGTATAAGAGTGCGACATCACTTATTTGCATACAATCTAGTTTATAAGAAGCAAAAAGGGCAAGGATTCTGGGAATGTTTTCATGCAGGCCACGTGGGAACATTTCAAGTAGTTCACAACATTGAAATAGAGGGGGGGGTGACAAGCTATCCGGAAAATTTTCTCAAACAAAAATGCGGTGGAAAACAGTTTTCAAACAAAAATGATGGGGGAGAGTGGGAGACAAAGAATATTGTAGGAGCCGACGCAAAATGCGGGAGACCCGACAGGTCTGCACTAAAGGGGAGCTTCAGATATGTATTAAGTCCTTTATGAATGGAAAAGCAAAAGAACTCGATGATATCCCAGTAGAGGTCTGGCAAACAGAGGGACTGATAGATCAATTACATGCAGTGTGTAATAAAAAGAAATTATAGTTCCATTGCAAAAGAAAGGAGATCTGGTGTATACCAAAAACTATTGTGCAATTAGCTTAACAGTAATTGCATCCAAAGTCTACAATAAAATGCTACTTCAAAGAATAAGGCCTCACCTATGAACCAAAACGGGTTTTCGCCCAAACAGATCTATGCTTGCGCAGATATTGACCATAAGACGACTTACCGAGGGTATCAAAGCAAATAACTTACCAGTGTCAGAAGTGCTGATATTTAATTGATTTCTGCAAAGGTTTTGATTCAATTCATCGAAGCGAAATGATGGAGGCTTATGGAATGCCAGTACAAATCATAAAAGCTTTTGATTCAATTCATCGAGACAAACCTATAGAAATGATGGAGGCTTATGGAATGCCAGTACAAATCATAAAAGCTTTTGATTCAATTCATCAAGACAAACCTATGGAAATGATGGAGGCTTATGGAATGCCAGTAGAAATCATAAAAGCGGTAAATATTTTGTATGAAGACACTGAAGTACAAGTGATATTTTGGTGGCCAAAGTGGGGTTGTCTCCCGTGAGTGGAACTCCAATAATTCGACCCAAACTGTAAATAAGACACTTCATTTCACACGCATACATTGCCATCATGAAACACATTTTTGCCAAAACATTTTTACTTGCACTAAAACAAATATACCGGAACAAAGTACTTTTATATATTTACACACACACACACACACACATAAACATTTAACTAAATTTACACCCTTGTTTAAATAAAGAAATGTTCGTCTCTTTCAAGGATTGTCTCTTTCGTTTTTATCGTTTGTTGCCGTTCCCTTTTTCTACCATTGATCGTATTTAAATGGAGTCAATTTTAACCCACTTTTGAAAACCTTTCCCATGGAAAAATCTCACGCATCAAGCCAGCATCCACAAAACCTTCCTCACAGAAGACCTGATTCTCATCAACAGATTTGGCTTGTTTTCCCTCCACAAATCTTCCGGACGCCGGCAACACACCCTCCATAATGTCCCCAGATGGTAAAATAGATTTCTTTAATATATCAGCAAAAGTACTCCAGGGTGATACTTCATCACCTCTACTATTCATCTTTGCACTTGACTATGCAATGAGAATTGAAACACCAAACATTACATCCCCCTTGTAGTACTAGATATCCAGAAATAAATATTACTGATTGAGACTATGCTGATGATATGGTTTTGATTTCTGACACAATTGAAAAGGCACAGCTCCTATTACTAAGAGTTGAATTAGCAACCCAAACTCTCCATGTAAATGATACCAAAACTGAGAATATGTTATACAATCAGGATGTAAGTAATCTCACTACCCTAAGTGAAAGACATCTCAACTGTGTTAATGATTTCAAGTATCTCGGTACCTGGATAAACACTACCAAAAAGTAGATACATGAATTGGAATGGCACGGACTGTAGGTAATAAAATTCAGAACATATTAGGCCGGGGTCCAGCAGGGCCTACCGTGCACCCC
>VCCN01003376.1:2873738-2891172 GCA_006491835.1 Architeuthis dux
ATATATGGGTGGCAGTGATTCATACTTTTCCTTGGAATGTTAGTTCTTATTATTATTTGTTAATTATGAACAATTCTCTGAGATGTAATTATATTTTTTTATGGAAAATAATTATTTTTAAAAATTCAAGAGATAAAAATCCTGATTGATTATCACATTGTTTTTTTTTTTACCTTTACGAAAATTCATTGTGGTGATATTATTCTTTAATTGTTGGATGCTTAAATAAATTGTTAAGCTTTAAAAATGTGCTTTAAAAATATGAGGCCAGGTAAACTCTTTTCGGCAAAGCAGGATGTCTTAACCGTCAAAAATGGATTGCATCATAAGGACTGATTTGACCGATCACTGCTAAAGAAAATCACAATGTGTAAAATGGTTTAGCGAATAATAATAGCTTTTTTACTAAAACCAAGTTGAATTGTAATTTTAAAAAAAACAACGAAATAGTAGTTAAAAATTAATAAAAATGGTTTACAATACTTTGTCTAAATAAAAATGAAATGATAAAATAATCGATTGCTTTTTTTACTAAAACCAAAACAATAACACTGCCGTGCCAGCCTTACTGAAATTATGATTAAACAAACTAAAAATTAGGATGAATGTAAATAGTAGTAAAAAATTAATAAAAATCGTTTACAATACTTGATTAAATAATTAAAAAAAATAACCGTTTTTTTACAAAAATTCAAACAGTAATTGCTGTGCCAGCTTAGTACTAAAGTAAAAAAAAATGTTAGCTTCTTTAGCGGTGATTGGTCAAATCAGTCCTTATGATGCAATCCATTTTTGACAGTTAAGTCGTCCTACTTTGCCCTCTTTTCCTCAAGTAAAAATAATAAGAAAGTAAAAAAATATAATATTGTCACCGATTACTTGAATTTTGTCACGTTTTAATTTAAACAGGGGGTTTTTGTCCAATTTTGCGCTTTAACTGGGGGAGATTTCTCCAAGGGGGTTTTGTCCAAGAGGATTTCGGGTTGCCTGGTCCCCATATTGCACCCAGTACTTAGCTTAGTACAGACCAAGGCCAATGTCAAACAGGGAAGGGGAGAAGCAGATAGGAAGAGTGTGTGGCACTAATTTTCCAAATGGGGTGGGGATGCATGCCTTGAAAATCAGCATTCAAAATCTTGGCATTTTAGCTGGGCTTGAACACCAACCACTGGCATTAGTGGGAACTATATATTAGCTCATCCACCAAAACAGGCTGCCAGTTTTATTTTTCATTCCCTCGGCATAAACTTTTGACACGTAGATCTGTGAAATAATAGAAACACATTATTTAGTCACTTGGGGGCGCTTGCTGTCTCGAAGCCCACTCACTAGTGTAGTGAGTTTGATCCTCACTTGGTTCCCTATTATTGTGACCCAGTACCAGATTCTGGTAAGCTTAGTAAAAAAAATTACACAATTACCCGGATTGGTTATGCAGCGGGATTATTTATACATTGACACCGGTGGCTCTTTCTTAAGAAAATGTATAAAAACAAATTTGAAATAAAGAAACGAGAGAGGAGGACGCTGCAATTGTAAGAAATAGCAATTTTTTTCCCGTACAAACATCCAATATTTTCTTTATTTTGTAACTATTTTAATTTTGTCTTATGTCTTTATTTTTTTAAACCTAGCAAAAAATTTCCGCGTTTCGGTTTTGTGCCTGAATGACTAAAAAACACGCACTGTATTTATTTATTTACTGGAGTACAATGCGATCCCCACTTTTTGTAGCTCAAAATCAGTAATGTATGTATCATTTTTTTAACACTCTAGTATAATGCTACCTACGAATTTTAACCCTGATTTTTTTAAATCTGGGACAAGTCGGCCGCGGACAACACGACCGGCAATATTTCAAACCCGGACATTTCGGCCGCATTTAATTGAAATGTTTTACGTTTACGATCTTATATTTGATAAAGAAAATAGAAAAAGATTGTGTTAAATAGGTAGATAACTGACTTTTTGATAACAATAACATCAAGTGAACCACATGAAGATGTCTACGAAATCGACTACGGATACACAAAATAGGCAAAAACAAACGCAAGGGAACATAGTTGATTGCAACAAATAACCAGAAAGTTTAAATATTAGTATAAATTTGTTTTAACACTGTTTTCTGTGGAAACTTTCATCAGATTGCAGCAATTTAATTTCTCCGCCGTGAAAACTTTCGTGCTGCACCAACTTTATTTTACAATCCACTCTTTCTTATCTATTTTGTCCGGGTTTGAAATATTGGCGGCCTAGTTGTCTGCGGCCTAGTTGTCTGCGGCCTAGTTGTCTGCGGCCGATTTGTCCGGTTACCGATTTTTTATATCAAATTTCTCGCATTATACACGAACAGGAGTAAATGCGGTAAAAACAACATCGGCAGAAAAAAAGAAACGACCAGAAAATAAATTAATTTCTATACTTCACTTCTTTTGTTGGTCAAATCACAAAGAATGAAGAGATTTATTTTTTGTCATGTTTAATACTGCAATTACGTCTTTATCCCCCCTCACCTTTTTAAAGTTTTTGACAGCGTAAAAAAATGGCATACTTATTAGTTACTGAAGTATAACGAACGAATCATTTCCTAATACTTCAGAGGCTATTATTACCTTTCCTGTTTCCAAATGGCCGCCGCTTTAGCTGCTGTAGGGGCGAATTTAAAGTCAAAGAAAGAGACGAGAAGATTCCTCAGAATGGGATTTTCATTTTTAAGTGGTCTAGTGATATCGGGCGATTTCATGTGGTTCAAGAGACTAGTGTTTTTTTTTTTATTCAAGCAAAACCTTGATAAATACAAATGAACAATGGATAAGTTAGGGTTAGCGTTTCAACTCCCTGAATATAATTTCCAGTTCAGGTAAAACAATCTTTTGTTACTTGCAATGGAACAATAGATGTAAATGCAGCAAGCCTACCACGTTTAGGTACAGCATTTCTTTGTTTTCTGGTAAAGGTCCTTCAGCCATTTGCAATTCAAAAAGTGGAAAAATGTTGAAATTGTCATCTGCTTTGTTGACTTAAATTCGCCATCAGCAGCCGCAGCGGATTTGACTGAGTGGGCTATCAGCAGCAACTAAAGTTGCGGCCATTTGGAAACAGGAAACATCATGATAACCATTTCGGAAACTAGTATTCGGAAATAATAGAAAAGTTGTATCAGTCCAATTTTCATAAAAGCTGAAAAGTTATTTTGTTTACTGTGTTATTGTCGTCTGTAACGTGAGTAACCAAGAAAGGGAAATAATCCTATTCCTAGTTTAACTTTATTCAAGTTAATATAACCACCCCCAAATAAAAATTATTGAATTACCTTATCATAGTGTTTGAGACTTTTTGCAATCCATTTTTGCCGGAAAGATAGCAGAAGATGGTGGAATAATATGGTAAATATGTTGTTTATAGAGTTAATATAAAAAATAACAATACAACAAAGTAGGACGACTTAACCGCCAAAAATGAATAAACATATGGATAAACATATTTACTATATTATCCCACCATCTTCTGCTATCTTTCTGGCAACTTCATAATTCCATCCTCTCAGAACTTGTTTCATCTTTCTGAGCAAAGAAATTCTTCTCAAAGTATTAACCGCATTTTGCTAAAGGTCAGGAAAACGCTGCAGTCTCTGCCTGAACAGCCTGTTGACAGTTACATCCACCAGCTCCTGGGTCAGCGAATTCCACTCTGCAGTCGACCTGGGATACAAACGAGACACTGCGTAACAATGTTCTGCAAGGTGGGTGCAGAGTATTTGTTTATTATTTGGAGCGCATGGTCTTTGGTATTGGGAAAACACTATATCTCAATTGGATTGTGTGGATAATTTTGTGCAATATTCCTAATCTGTTAACAGTGAATCTTTCTTTTAGAGTTTTTTTTTCTCTTAACAATGAAGTCATTGTTCCAGGCTCGCAGCTGTATTCATTGTAGGCTAATCTGGCTGCTTTGTGATTTATATCTTCTAACTTTGAACAGTCTGATTGTGTGTGAAGATTCCAAGCACTAGATGCATACTCGACTATAGGACACACCAAAGTGTTGTAGTTTCAAATCTTAGTAGCACTGGTAGAGTTGTAAACATTTCTTTTTTAATAAGTTTAATATTTTTTGTGCTTTATTGGTTGTTTTAGTAACATGAATGTTCCGCTTAATCTCAAAATTCAAACAATTTAGAATGATCCTTTTTGTTTGTCCTTTATTTCATTGCAGGTTTCATATGATCTACAAAATGATTTATGGCCTGATTTAAAATATTGCTTACAACCATGGAAAGACAAACTCTTTCAATTGTAAGGAAACATTCTCTCTTCTCCCCCCCCCGTTATCATCCAATTAAAAGAAAAGAAATTTTCCTTGTGGCTTACCTTAGAAAATATTGAAAGCTATAAGAAAGAAATATTTTTATAAAAACTGTTGAATGAAGACTTTAGCAGAGAAAAGCTATCTTCATAAAGCATTAAAACACATCCAAAAGATCACTAATTAACACAATAATTGACATGAATGTGAATGATGAAGAAGTAATGTACCATTGTGAAGCATGTGGCAAGGAGTTTCATGCTTATTCCCTCATGCAGGAACATACCTGTATACTAACAAGGGAGAATTCTTATCACTGCTCAAACTGCAGTAAAGACTTTGCTCATGAAGCAAGCCTGAAGACACATGTCTGCACCCATGCTGGAAAGAAGTTATTCAACTGTCAGCTTTGTAGCAAAGAATTTTCCCATGAGCTTCATTTAGTACTGCACATACGCACACACACTGGTGAGAAGCCCTTCAAGTGCGATGTTTGTGATCAAGCTTTTTCCCAGCAAAGCAATATGATTCGGCATGTACGCACTCACACAGGAGAGAAACCATTCCGATGTGAGATTTGTGACAAAGGCTTTTCCCAAAAGAATGATGTAAAAACACACATGCGTACCCACACAGGAGAGAAGCCCTTTAAATGTGATATTTGTGGCAAAGGTTTCTCACAGAAAAATGATGTGAAAACACACATGCGCACTCACACTGGAGAGAAGCCATTTGAATGTGAGATGTGTGGCAAAGCTTTCTCAAACAAACATGATGTCAAGGTCCATATTCGCACTCACACTGGAGAGAAGCCCTACCACTGTGATATTTGTGGCAAAAACTTTTTCAAGAATGCTGGTCTGAAAATGCACATGAATCTACATACCGGGGAGAAGCCATTCCAGTGTGAAACATGTGGCAAGGACTTTTCACGGAAAGATCAACTGGTATTTCATAGACACACACACACTGGAGAAAAACCATTCAAGTGCGAATCTTGTGGCAAAACATTTTCAAATCTAGGTAATGTGAAGCGCCATGTCCGCACCCATACTGGAGAAAAACCGTTTCTGTGTGAGATTTGTGGCAAAGCCTTTGCACGGAATGATGATGTGAAGATACATTTCCGCACTCACAAATGTGATATTTGTGGTAAAGTGTTTTTGCACAAAAGTGAGGTGAAGAACCATATCCATTCTCAATCACAGAGAAAGCTATTTCAGCGGGACATTTGCAATGAGCAATTTGATGGAAAAAGTGAACTTGAAAATCGAATGTTAACACACACCAAAGAAATCACAATCCCGTTTTCTTAAAAGTGTCAGTTGATTATACACGTATATGTTAGAAACATATTAAACGTCTGTAATCAACTGAACTGTTTTGCAATTAACTAATACTGTTTTGTCTTTTTGTATATTCTTTGCTGTACAGCCAATGTCAGACTTAGTAAATTATTTTGCAAGTTTCATGGTACCAAATAAACATGTTTCAAAAGAATGTGGAAGATGCATTTTCTTTGTCAGAACATAAGGTTTATTGCAATAGTTTTTGTCATTTTAGCTAATTTAAATAAATAGCACCCTACTGAGACTACATTGTCTCCAACTTGGGTCCCCAACTTTAGTGCCACCAAATAAATTTACAGTCAGGAATCTTTGTGCCATTCGTAAAGAATGAATGGAGAAGAATCTGATATAAAAATTATTAGTTTCCTATGTTTAGAACTCAAACAGTCATTGCTGTGCCAAATTAGTATGAAAGTAAAAAAATATGTTAGCGTCTTTAGTTGTGATTGGTCAAATCAGTCCTTATGATGCGATACGTTTTTGACATCCTACTTTGTCATATTATCTTTTAAGAATTCAATATAAAGCATGTATTTTCCTCTCTATTGTGGAAATTGAGCCTATTAAATATCTGTGTCATTATCTGATTCCATTTCGGTAAATTCCTAATCAGAAACGTTTTCTGTGTAACTATACAAGCTTGTACTCCAAAACAACCAGAATTATTTCTAAAAAATCACAACTTTGGAAAGAAACCGGATCATCTCATAGTTGTTCCCTCAAATCATGGCACACATTCCAACGATTGTTTGTTATCCTCTGTGAGCAAACAAGGCATGGATTTTGCCAAAACATGTTTCTTTTTAAAATCTTCTGTTAACATTCACTGGCATGAACTCCAAGACAAACCAGTCACCTCAGATATCTCATTAATTGTTTTATGATGCTTTTCATTGTTTGCAAGACAAACTTTTTTCAAGATTTTCATCATTTTGGCCTTTTGAATGTCAGCCCGATTGTGGTTGGTCTTCAAGTGACATTTCACCACATTTGAAATGCAAATACGCTCATGTTAGCTGGGGGGCTCTATGGCCTAATTGGTAAGGCAGCGGTCGAGTTATGACAGGCTTCCCGAGGAAAAAGGATGCAAATTCAAGTCTTGCCACAGGCTTATTCTTTATTTCCAATTCGTGTTGCTTACTAACAGCTGTCGATTGCTGGTCTGTGAGTTGCAATAAAAAGCAACTGAAATTAAGATGAAAGAATGAAAAATAGTTAATCGTTAAGAATTGTTTGCAGGAAAATGATAATTTTATTTTATTTTGACGAATTTGACACTGTTTACTATTGATGTTTAATGTGGAAAAAGTGCAGCAGAATTTAGGCAAGGGATCAATGGAGCTTAGGGTAATGATGCAGTTGGTGCAAGCATGTATCGGAAATGGTTAAATGTAGTTTTTAAAAAAAACATTTTGAGCTGAATCACAAAGACTGCTCTGGAAAACCTCAGAACTTGAAACCTGATGAATTTTTGAAGACGCAGCACAACACATGAATCAGACAATTTGTTCAAATGATTCAAATTGGAACAAAAACCACCTTTTTCTGGACAAGGGAGTCAATGGGTGATTTTGCTGCATGGCAGCACCAGCCCCCCAGTTGCCAATGTGACACAGAAAACGATCATGGTGCTGGGATGGGAAGTTCATTGTGATGTATTCTCCAAACAAGTTCACCTTCAGACTAACACTTGTTTTGATCTATGCAAAATGCCTTGTCTAGGCAATGGCCATCAAAGGATTCATTGAATCAAAACCAGAATTGTTGTTTTATGATATGATGCACAATTCATCTGTAAGGAGGTGTAAGGTCATAGAAAGGGAAAGTACTTTGATGTCTGAATAATGATGCTATGAATGTATATGAATAACAGATTTTGTCAAAAAGTTCTAGAAACTTTTGCATCAAACCAATTATGTATGAAAAAGTAGTAAGTAATGTACCATAGCGAAAAGGTGCATACATGAAAAAAGATAGCTAGAAAGATAGATAAACGAAAAGAAAAAATCGGAAGTTCAAAATATACAGATTGAAATTAACTAAAACAATCGACTGGACACTTCTGATAAACAAGAGTGGTGCTTTGGATAACACCAAAGGGTGACTCAGGAGGAAGGGAAGTACCAGTTAAAACATCGGCGGAAAATATCTAAAAATAGAAATGTGTTTAATAAACGAGCAAAGGGTTAATTCAAAATAGCCAAAATTCAAAATATATAGACTAAACAAGGTGAACGAATTTAACCCTTAGAAACCATAAACAAGGACAGTATAAATAATGTAGTGTCTCCCAGCTCGTGGGAATCTCACTGAAAGGGGAAGATGAAACAAAGGACAAAGACAAGTGTGGTGTTTACCGATCACCGTCAGGGAGAGGACTCCTAGTGTTATTCTCTTTATTTTACCCCGGTTTGCTCGGCGCATGACCGGGAACTCACTTCCGTCTTATGGGTTGTGGCAAGGGAGGTAACTCGAGGTGTTTGTTATGTCGCCAGGGGGACATCACAAATAGGACTGACAGAGCGAAGACAAAAGAGTGTCCTCCAGATACGGACGAAGTTGCCTCGACAGTCGCTCTCATTCACTCTCTCCCTCTCGGTTTTATGGGAATATCTGTGTGTGACAAGAACCTCTGTAGAATTACGATGAATTGTATATTCTTTATCCAGAGAAGTCGTCTCTGTCTTGATCCTTCGTTATGTTCCAGGCCAATTCTTTCCAGGGCGCAGCCTCCGCATTCCCGAAGTCTGGACACATCATGCGCCTTGACTCTGTCCACAACAAGGAGTGACGAAACCAACCAACGGTAATTGAACGTTTGTCACCAACATACAAGAATGTGATAACGTTACAGTAAGCTACCAAAGGTGGAAAAAACAGCAGATGGTCAATAAAAAATATCATTAAATCACAAAATCGATTTACAAATTAATAATCAGAAAAGCAACAAAATATACAATATTTGCCGAATATTAACATACCTGTCAAGTGTCAATGTTGAAAATGAGTGAGAATCGTAAGTCATATATTCATTCAATCTCAGCCGGTGTAAAGATTTTCGATACTCATTGTTGAAGTTGCGATGTTACTCCTAGCATGTGTCCGAATGGAATGAATAGACGCTTTCGGCGGGCGTCAGATAGGGGGGCCCGCAGCAAATCACAGTCCAGCGGTAGCACTTCCGGGCACGTTTAATTGGTTAAAATCACTAACCAAAAGATACACACTTTTATAAAAATTTACTTTTTATAAAATGTCTCACCTTTCATAAAATGCGTGAGAATATTACACTTTTTATAAAAATGTGTGAGAATGTTCCATTAATGCGTGAGACCGTGAGAACGTATCAAAATGTGTGAGTCTCACACAAAATGCGTGTGACTTATGTATTAAGCTGGCTACCATTATTGGGGTCTGATTCAAAGTCATAAGATTAGCAAAAATGTTCCATAGCTCACTGTTCATATTGCAGATAGCAGGAAATACCTTAATGCTTCTCAGTGATATGTGGTGGTACAGTTCAGGGAATTAATCCCCTGTGTTAAGTGAAGAGCCAAAGATATGTTGTACCTTTTACACATCCTACACACATCTTCTCATAACTACCATCCATTCCTAATCAAATAAAGTGATAAAAGTGGTTTGATGAACAACTTTAATCACATGCTATAATGTATGAAAAAAACGGCAAAGTAGGACGACTTAACCATCAAAAATGGATCGCATCATAAGGACTGATTTGACCGATCACAACTAAAGAAGTTAACATTTTTGTTACTTTCGTACTAAGCTACCGCGGCAATGACCGTTTGAGTTTTAGTAAAAAAAAGATTTGTTTTTTATTAAATGAAGTATTTTAAACCATTTTTATTAATTGTTGACTACTGTTTACCCTCATCTTAATTTTTAGTAGTTTTTTTAAAAAATCACTGTGTAAAATGGTTTACAATAAACGAATGAAACAATAACACTGCCGTGCCGACTTTACTGAAATTGTGATTAAACAAACTAAAAATTACTAGAAACACGGCAATCTCCGGTTCTAAACATAGGAAACTAATAATGTTTATATCAGATTCTTCTCCATTCATTCTTATTATGAATGGCACAAATATTCCTGACAATAAAATTATTTTTGTAAAAGTTTGAGGTGTTTTACGTCACATATCGCTTGGTCAATGAGATAGTAGAGGCATTAAGTAGTAGAGTAACACAAACACACAAACACCTACCATTCTCCCATAGTATTAGCAGTTGCCCTGTATGATGAGATCACTTTTCTTAAAAATGAAGTTGAATTTAAAGTAATGAAATAACTACATTATATAGTTTCCGGGAAAATTATACAAGGTTTTATTATAAACTTTTGACACAACTTCTGTTTTTCTTTCAGGAACTCTCTTATTTCTTTTCATTTTTAATTAATAAAGTTTGTTTTCTTCTTCTTTTTTTTACACTCTGACCCGGCTGGCCTTTTTAGGCCGCAATATGGCCTGTGTAGTGTTTTTTCTTTTTTTGTCTATGTTATCGACATCGTGTCCAATATATCTGCCGGCCTGGCAGTGCTAACGTTAAAAGAAGATTTTCTAGAATTTTAATAAAATGAATAGAAAATATGTAAACCATAACAATATGAAATGCAAGATTATAATTTATTTACCTAATCCTTTATTTACAAGATTAAAAAATATGTGAACCATGAAATATATTTATTTACATATCTGTGAAATATTACAGACTTTCCATAGTTATTCATTCTGAAATATGTGAGCCATTGTTTGTATTGTTTTTTTTTAAATAGTAAAGAAATAATAACAGTGAAAGTTTATTTTAAATTTTATTGACTGTCATCTTTTGTTTACGGAACTTAAAGGCTAGGCTATCAAAACCTAAAAAGACGATGTGGGAATGTTTTTATTTTTTTGTTTTTTAACATTAGAAAAAGGTTCATTTAAAGGGTATGTTTATAAAAGTTGAATCAAGTTATCTATCTCAAGTATGGCGCAAAAACAACCTTAAAAGAAATCAGATACGAAAAAAGAAATGTTAGCTTCTTTTGAAAACAAACCGGTGCTAAGGCAAAATCTGTCCCATTCAAATGTTCCGTTTTTGACAATCGAGTGGTTAAACTTTGACATAAATAATATTTTAATAAAGTTTGCAGTAAAAGTCACATTTGATTTAAAATAATAACAAAACCACATAATATTGTTTTGTCTTTTTCCGGTCACCTTGCTAACAACAAGCAAGAATCAAAGGACTTTAAAACAAAAGGCCCGAAGTAGGAATAACACCGCTTCTTGATGTTTTCTTTCGTTTTACGTTGCTGTCAGGCTAAACATTTTCTTCAAAATAATTTCACGTTTGCATCGTGTTTTTCAATTTCTTAATTTTGTTTTCTTTGTGCCATTCTTTTCAACTTTGACATTATTGTTATGAATTGAATGAAGAAAAGAGAAATTTTGTAGATTGAGTGAGAAATCCTAAGAAATCGACCAAATGTCTAGAAAGCACTTGAAGACAAAGAAGAAATCGTCCCGTTTGCTTTCTCTTTGTTTTTCTCATTGCATTTCCTCGTCTGAAAGGTAAGTGGACAAAATACAAAGGTAGATATAGTAAATATAAATGAATAATATTAATATTATATATTCAATTAAACAAATATCCAGATGCCCAAATGGAAATATTAGAGAAATATTATTTTTATTCCTTTAGTGAATCTCATCTTCATTGTTAAAGTGGACCATTTGAATAATGGTCTTTTAGATTTGGATCCATGTGTACCTGTCTACTATGGGTTTGCATTTTTGGTTCATTTCTCTAAATGTATTGAGGTTTTCATTTCATGCTACAATAGGAAAAACACTTGTTTCATTTATTCTCAGTATCCATACAACCATGGAGAAGGAAATGCTTGAACTCTTAGTGTTTGTAAGCTAAGTAATAAGTACAATAAGTCAACATTTTGACTAATTTAACCATAGTAAATAACTAATACATGTATCTATTGCAATGTAAATATTGATATATCTTTTTTTTTACTTAACATTCACAGATGTGACTGGGAAAAATATGCACAAAGGGCGCATTTGTTTCTATTGTCAAGTTAAATGAATGAAAACAAAACTGTTGATATTGCATCAAAAACACGGAAAGATATTCTAAAAGGATTCTCCATGTAAAAGCTGTCAATCTGCATTTTTGTGAAGCATCACAGTTAAAAACACACCGGAAAGAAACCATATGAAAAGTGTGTGGGTCTTTTTCATACGAGTCACATTTTGCTGAAGACATGCAAGCACATACAGGAGAGAAACCATATTCTTGTAAAACATGTGGCTACTCTTCAGCAAACGAATCAGATTTGGTGGAACATATGAGAACACACACTGAAGAGAAACAATATTCTTGTGAAACATGTGGATCTTCTTTTAGGCAAAAACAACATTTGGTAATACATTTGCGAACACACACTGGAGAAAAACCATATTCTTGTGAAACATGTGGATATTCTTCAACAAACAGATCAGATTTAGTGAGACATGTGAGAACACACACCGGAGAGACACCATATTCTTGTGAAACATGTGGATCTTCTTTTACACGAAAACAAAGTTTGGTGCTACATATGCGAACACACACTGGTGAGAAACCATATTCTTGTGAAGTATGTGAATTTTCTTTCACACAAAAACAAAGTTTGGTGCTACATATGCGAACACACACAGGAGAGAAACCATATTCTTGTGAAACATGTGGATATAAATCTGCAAACAAATTTAATTTGGTGAAACATATTAGAACACACACTGGAGAGACACCATATTCTTGTGATACATGTGGATCTTCTTTTACACAAAAACAAAGTTTGGTGCGACATAAGAGAACACACACAGGAGAAACACCATATTCTTGTGAAACATGTGGATATTCTTCTACAAATAGATCAGATTTGGTAAAACATATGAGAACACACACTGGTGAGAAACCACATTCTTGTGAAACATGTGGATATTCTTCTACAAACAGATCAGATTTGGTGAAACATATGAGAACACACACTGGAGAGAAACAATATTCTTGTGAAATATGTGGATCTACCTTTGCAGTGAAGTCATCTATGGTCCGACATAAGAAAACACACACTGGAGAAACACCATATTCATGTGAAACGTGTGGATCTACCTTTGCAGTGAAGTCAGCTTTGGTGCGACATCAGAGAACTCACACTGAAGACAAACCATATTCATGTGAAACATGTGGATCTTCTTTTACACAAAAACAAAATTTGATGCTACATATCCAAAAACACACTGGAGAGAAACGATATTCTTGTGAAAAATGTGGATATTCTTCTGCAATCAGCTCACATTTGGTGCTACATGTGAGAACACACACTGGAGAGAAACCGTATTCTTGTGAAATATGTGGAACTTCTTTTACACAAAAACAAAGCTTGCTGCCACATATGCGAACACACACTGGTGAGAGACCATATTCTTGTGAAACATGTGGATCTTCTTTCACACAAAAACAAAATTTGGTGCAACATACGCGAACACACACTGGTGAGAAACCATATTCTTGTGAAACATGTGGATATTCTTCTACAAATGGATCAGGTTTGGTGAAACATATGAGAACACACACTGGAGAGAAACCATATTCTTGTGAAACATGTGGATATAAATCTGCAATCAGCTCACATTTGGTGCTACATATGAGAACACACACTGGAGAGACCCCGTATTCTTGTGATACATGTGGATCTTCTTTTACACAAAAACAAAGTTTGGTGCGACATAAGAGAACACACACAGGAGAGACACCATATTCTTGTGAAACATGTGGATATTCTTCTACAAATAGATCAGATTTGGTGAAACATGAGAACACACACTGGTGAGAAACCATATTCTTCTGAAATGCTTGGATCTTTTACACAAAAACAAAGTTTGGTGCGACATGTGAGAACACACACTGGAGCCAAACCATATTCTTGTAAAACGTGGATATTCTACAAACAAATTTAATTTGGTGAAACATAGAACACACACTGGATAGAAACCATACTCTTATGAAATATGTGGATCTTTCACACAGAAACAAAGTTTGGTGCTACATAGGTGAACACACACTGGAGAAAAAATTATATTTTTTTGAAACGTGTGGATATTCTTCTGCAAATAAATTTAAATTGCTGAAGCATATGAGAACACACTGGAAAGGAACAATGTTCTTGTGAAACAGATCTACAGAAAACATTGTGAAACATGTGGAGCTTCTTTTGCAGTAAAATCTCATTTGGTGGTACATATGAGAACACACACTGGAGGGAAACGATACTAGATTGATTCTTTTTGGTTGACCACTCCAAAGAAACAGACATTAAGGGGGGAGGTGACTATTCTATTCTGCTTGTCGCCATAGACTCAATAAATTTTCATATCCTTCCTAACCAACTCTTTTTTTTTCATCTAGTCCAGTGTCGCCAAATTAATCGATATCAATCCCTGAGGGTCATTGGGGCTGTCAAGGGGGGTCGATAAACGCCGGGAAATAACTGTTGAATATTTGATAAGTTTTACATCTTTTGACATGTAATGTTGTTTACTTTGTATTTTATTATTGATTTCTTGTTAATCTCCCAATTTTGATACAGAATTATATACTATGGATTTGGTACATTTTATGATGTGGTATTGGTACATTTGATATCTTTCATTTTGCAGCCCTGCTCTGGGGGTCGATGAGGGATCAAATATTCTATGAATGGGTCGATGGTCTAAAAAGTTTGGCAACCCCTGAGCTAGACTATGTAGTTAACCCAAATACCATTTTTGGGCACATGCGGTAGTGCATGGCCCTTAATATGATTGAGTTGCATTTTACACAAAGCAACGATTTTGATTTTTGTCTGTATTTTGTTAGACGGGGTGATTTTGATTTTGTAATAACTTTTGTGAAACTCAACCAATTTTAATAAAATCTATGTCATTGATGGTCCATGTGTACACAGCATTTATTGAACTTTGTTCGGTAAATAAAAAGAAAGTTTGTTATGGTAGATCTCCAACAGATCAGCACGGTTACGGCGGAATAACAATGTCTCTAGAGCCCGGCTTTGCAGCTTTTGGCTAAGATCAAAGTGTAGTATCTGTTCTTCGAAACCATCATGGCCTCGAAGTTCAGAGAACCGCGGCCCTTCGGGGGTCTTTGTGGCATGATCTGGTATCGCCCTTCGGAGAAGTTGCACAGGATATCTTGGCCAGCTGTTCGGGATGCGATCACCATTAGCATGCTCAGGATTCATCCTGATTTCCACCCCTTTCCCCCTCCCTTTATCCTGGTCCTCGTGGCATTTGTCTCAGTGACAGGGATTTGGGATTCTCCCCCCTCAAGTCTCTAGTCATGGGGACATGGGATTCCCCTCGCCCCTACTGAATTCGGCACTAAATGACCCACCAAGGGTTGATGTGCCGTTAAACAAAACAAAACAAAAACAAAACAACGTCTCTAGATTGAGTTTACTCAGCCTCTCTATATATGTGAAGTCTTTCATTTTGGGGACAATCTTGGTAGCTCTTCTTTGGACTTTTTCTATTGCATCGATGTTGTATTTCACTTGCGGCGATCAGGTACATGATGCAAACCTGGCATAGTAATGCAAGCAAATATGAAAGAGAAATGAATGAATCATTCCATTTGGAATAAGGTTGAAAAGTTATTTCCTTCACTTTTTCAATGTTATGAAATGTTTGTTCTGAATCATCATTCACAACTGGGCAATAAGGCAAGGTAAAGCATCCTCCGTCTCTTAAGAGACAACTCCCATAGCATAATTCAACCATTTCCTTTTTTTATCCGTTACATTGTTTTGCATACACAGATAAAATCTCTATCCTTTTTTTTACACTCTGGGTGGCTTCATGCCTTTGAATAAACAACTGCTTCGAATTACGGTCATGTGTCCCAATTTTTAATATCCGTGCCTTGAATTTGTTACAACTTTTTTGTAAATTCTACTTTCTTGTAAAATCTTTGTGATCGTCCATCAATTGTAGATACTTCTAAAATCCACACACTAGTGATAGTGTTACAATATGAAATGTGTTGAATTGACAAGAAAGTCCTTGAAAATCTGATACCAAGTAATGAAAACAAATATGCAAGAGAAATGAATGAATCATTCTATTTGGAATAAGGTTGAAAAGTTATTTCCATCACTTTTTCAATGTTATGAAATATTTATATTCTGAATCATCATTCACAACTGAATAATGGTATGGTAAAGTGTCCCCCCGTCTCTTAAGTTTTGAGTGGAGTGATAAGATTAATATAGGTAAAAATGTTGGGGTCCACCACCCACTCTCCTTATATCACGAACCACTCTATAACGAACCTGTAGAGACCGTCTTACCTTATTTTCAGAGAAAGCCTTTTATTTTCTTGAGAAAATCAACTATCAAATCAGCTCCATGATAATGTGTGGTGGAAGACGAGGTGGAAAGATTTGTAAAATCTTTCTTGTTGCCGTAAAATTTAAGATGAATGTAAAAACTAAACCTATTAATTAGCTTTTTCTTTGGTAAGCAGAGATTGATTCTTTTCCTCATAAAAACTAAATCTATTAATTAGCTTTTATGACCACCCCCTTGGCAAGATGCAAGTCCACCGAAGAGATATCTCCACCCTAATCATACAGCTTAGAGTGTACTCAATTAACTGCTGAGTGCACAGGGAAATTTGGCCTAACAAACAGTTTTCCTTCCACCCACCCACCTTATGTCACAAACCACGTTATAACAAACATGTAGAGACCTTTTATTTTCATGAGAGAATCAACTATCAAATCACCTCCATGATAATGTGTAGTGGAAGACGAGGTGGAAAGATTTGTAAACTTTTTCTAGATATCTTGCATGAAGTATTTAAATCCTAAAAGTTGAACTGCCAGTAAGGTATATATTATAAGACAGCAAGCGCGGATCCAGGATTTTGAAAAACATTTGTTTCACTCAGTCTGCCTAATTAGACAATGGATATGATGAATACTTGTTCTTAAGGTTAGTTAATGATTACTTGGGATTATTTGAGTTTTTTTATTCATAAAATTTCTTTATTTAGATACAGGCGTCCCCCGGTATAATGTGGGTGTTGGGGTCCAAGAAATCCAACCGCGTTATAACTGAGCCGTGATTTAATTTAGCTATTTTGGGGCTATATTAATATTTTTGGGTCCACCATCAAAATGTGAATCAAAACTATTATAATAAGTACTAAATATGATTTTGTCAATGATTTGGTGTAAAAATATTGGAAATTGCAGAATTAATCAAATATGTTTTTTAAATACCCATTTAAATTACTTTTTTAATTCTTATATTTTATATTTTAACACTGTTATTTCTAAAAACAATATTTTTCATAACAGAAATTTTGCTAAAATCTTTGACCATGAATAAAGCAATTAAAATCTCACTTTTTTTTTTTAACTCAATAACAACACTTCAATAATCAGTTTTAACAGTTTATTCTGTAATTTCCAATATTTTTACACAAAATCATTGACAAATTCTGATTTAGTACCTATCATTATAACAGTTGAGACAAACCGCACATTTTTGTAATGTAAAAGTAATGTAGCGAAGAAGTCGACACATTTGCATAAGCATAATATAATGTGATGTAAAGATTTACATCCAGGTGTGTGATACTCGTTTCTGTGATGACTGTATGTTATATACCTGTCAAGTTACAATGTTGAAAATGAGTGAGAA
>VCCN01003376.1:2901022-2913054 GCA_006491835.1 Architeuthis dux
TGGAACAAGCTGATTTAAGTGCCAAATGTCCTCAATATTCTTTGCATAACAATGAAGCCATTGGTTAATCTGAATTGGCGAGAGCAGGAGAATGGGGCTTGGTATTTCTCCACTCTTTCCCATTACCTTTGCTCGATCCTGTAATATTCCTGGTAGACCCATATGATGGTCAGCATGCATGTGGGTGGCAAATATGTCTTTCAGGCTTTGTAACATCGTAGCAGCTTCTTTATCACCTCAATGACGATATAACTGACTAGCAGTACCTTTTTCACTATAAAGCCAAATACAACTGTCAGGTTCAGTTTGCAGTAGAATTTCACTGACATTTGTCCCCTTACTTGGAACGAATGATCCTGTTCCTAAAAACAAATTGCCATCAGTTTGATCCTTTTCCTTAGAGTGCTCATCCAATTCTGCAGCTGGAGATGTTTTTCAACTCCTGATATTTCCCACACTTGAATTGTCCAGATATAAGAACTGATCTTTGTTGTATCCTTCCCGTGGTCGCAGGTGGTACTTAAGGTTTGTGCAGGCCAACTGCAGTTGGCTATTTACCTCATCTTCCACTTTTCCATTTTCTGTGGAATTCCAACTAGTAGGTTCTTTTTGAATGTTTTCTTCAGCTGAATTCCTTGAGTTCTTCTGGATTGGTAGCTGTTGGTGTCAACCTATCAGCTTTGAAAGCCAATGAAAAACTCTGTAACTTATCCAGCAGTTTCCTGTTCTGATAAATCTCGACATCTTGACTAACAAACAATTCCAGTTCCGTGATAGAACTAACTGGTACGCTTGTTAGGACCATATTGCCTGTTGGAGGTGAGGGTTGTGTAAATGCAGCTCCTGATAAATTTACTACACTTGAGCTTTTTGATGCTTCACTGGTATCAGAAGGATTTTCAACCAGTTCAGTGAGTTCTGGCATTTTTATGTTTTCCATTTGCTCACGCTTACGTGCAGGTTTATTCCCACTTAGCTTGGAGAGTTGTGAATTACTGTCAGGATTCCATAGAGCTTTACTGGAATTATCCTCAGGTTCATTTGCAGCTTTTTCAAGAACCACCAGGTTTTTAATTGTAACCACCTTTCCAGTAGCCTTGATAGAAGTTCTCGTAGCTTCTTTCTGTCTTTGTAAGCTGAGCGATATTTCCTTGTTTGCTGTAAGTTTTAACAATTTAGAATCTGACTTTTCTTTTGCCACATCCAATGTGTGTGTACTCATCCCACGAGTATGCGAGGTGATTTGTCGAGGAGATGATTGTCGAGGTGTACCAGCATTCTCCATCGATACTACTGTACTTGTTGCTTTGGACGGTGAAGCCTCATTTTTGTCAAAAGACTGGACCCCTTTTGTTCTAGAGTTGAGTCTTTGACTACTGTTACGGATACAATATTTCTTTCTAACATCCGATCCACTGTTCTTAACAGATGCTGTTGGTGGAACATAAGTTACCTCTACTTCAAGTCTTTCTCCATGCCTCAGATTTCTTTTGAGTTTTATATGTGAAATGAGTCTTCTTAGAATCTTCAAGTATTTTTGAAGATCGTGGTAGGTTACCACTAACACCAGGGTTAATGACAGTTTGAGTCTTTCTCCATACCTCAGACTTCTTTGAGTGTTATGGGAGGAATGAGAATTCTTAGAATCTTCAACTGAAGATTGGTGAAGGTTACCAACAACCTTATTGTCTACCTCACTGTAAGAATCAACGTGGCTCAACTGAAAGTTTACAGAACATGAATCCTGCTGAGCAGAGGGTGGGACAGCTCGTCCATGAGTGTCCAGAGTAACCCCTTCTGGAGTATTTGGATTTTCTGATGTGGTGTCTGCACTAGTTAAAATGAAGTCAATGTCTTTATTCTCTGCTGCCTTTCCCCAATTGCTGCTTGGAAACTTAGATTGCAGTTACATGTGAGGGGTGGCAGTTGAGGGGATGTTTCTGTGTCTTTGTCTTGACAGGTTTAGATTTGTTGAGAAGTGGAAGCCACATTGGGTTGAAATCCGCACCTGTCTGGCTAATGCATTTAGTCGACATTTTGATGTGAGCTGCCTCTTTGATTTTTCTCTGCTTCCAACATTGTTCTCTGTCAATAATCTGGACTTTCTCCCAAAGAGGAAGATGCTTGCTGTTCTCTCTCCAGAGGTGGTTGGCCATAGCAGATTTATCTATCTCACCCCTGATGTGTTCTTTTTTAGACGGATAATCGAGAGGTGGATAATGGAGTTGTAAGTTGCTGAAGGCAAGCAACAGGAGTTAAATAAGAGCATGGAGGAGGCCTTTGATTATCAAGACAAGTTCTTAAAAGAATTGTAGTATTTGATCAGTCTCCTGTTGAAATTACTGAAGAAAACCCCCAAATGGTGGCTCCTGAAGAAACAGAAATTGCCATAACTGCCTCCTCAGCTCCAAACCCTAATACAGGGCTGGTCCTTGTCACGTCCCTTTCACCTTTTAAGGTACACCGCCCCCTCTCACAGGCTTCGTACGGCAGCAGTGGAAACCAGAGTACTTATGGCAGCGGTGGAGACCTGATGATTCCATTGTGGAAGGCCCCAAAGTGCTGGCTCGAAAGGAGCTAGAAGTTGCCAATAGTCACTCCATGCCCCCTCTAACAGGGTTCATATGATGACCATAGAAACCTACGGCGATGGTGGAAACCTGGGGAGACTACAGAAGAGACCCCCAAGTTCTGGCTCACAAGAAGCCAGAAGTTGCCAGTGCCATTCGGACTGAACATTTAGGTTGCCACTTGTCATATGATAATCTGAATTTTTCCGATAGCTCCAGCATCAGGGGAGTTATTGATGTAGACGTTAATTCGAGTAGTTCTTGCAGCCAAAAAGGCCGAAAGAAACGAAAGAACTACAATCACAGTTCACTCGGATTTGTAAGTGACAGCCGGACCTCCCAAAGCATGAAAAGCAAACCCGAGGCCAACATTTCTCGGCCTCAGCAGAGAAACCCAAGCTCTAGACCAGCTATTGGGAGTCATTCCAACAACCATTTACAACCAAGAGGTGTAGATGTACCACTAAACAGTTATATGGCTACTGATGGCAGCCATGCTGCCACCATCCAACAACACGACAATGAAACTGCCCCTCTCGCATGTAACTGCAATCTAAGTTTCCAAGCAGCAATTGGGGAAGGGCAGCAGAGAATAAAGACATTGACTTCATCTTAACTAGTGCAGACACCACATCAGAAAATCCAAATATTCCAGAAGGTGTTACTCTGGACACTCATGGACGAGCTGTAAATTTTCAGTGCTATAAGGGCTACCCCCCCCCCTTTAAACATAATTTCTGTTTAACCCATCACAGTCGGATTTTACACCTGAAGAAGTCCGAAGAATGGATCGGCCGAAAAGTCGTGTTTACAACACAAATAAACAAGAAGGAGTCCAATCGTCCGAAGAAACCATTTGAATTCCAGGCATGTTGTTATGGTCTAAAGAATGAAAAGCACAAAGAATGACTGGCGAAAAGAAAATCTTTCTATGTTTTTTCGACTTGGTTAACGGAAGTAGATATTTACCATATATTTATTCTTCTGGAATAAGACATGGCATGAAATACTTATATTCTTAAAGGTTGAGACAAAAATAACCCCAACTACAAACAGTTTGTCTTTAAATATCTCAAGTAATGGCCACTACAAAACAAAAGGTCATAGAAGAGAAAAAAGTTATAATGACGAAAGAAAAAAGTTATAATGACGAAAGAAAATCATATTTAATTTATAGCAATAAAATAATTAAGATAAAGTTCAACAACTCGGCCGTCAATGATGGATCATTTGATTGGGTGAGACAGAGATATATTTCAAAAGTTGAATCAAGCCATCTATCTCAAGTCTAGCGCTAAATCTAACTTTTAAAAAACATTAAGTACGAAAAAAGAAATATTAGCTTCTTTTCAAAACAATCCGGTGCTAACTCAAAATTTGTCCCAATCAAATCAATTTTTGACGACCGAGTGATTAAACTTTACCCTTTTCTGTTCACGGTCACCTTGCGAACAGCAAACAAGAAATCAAAGGACTTTGTAACACAAGGGGCGGAATTAGGAATAACACCGCTTCTTGATGATTGCTGCCAGGCGGGACATTTTCTTCCAAATAATTTCATGTTTGCATCGTGTTTTTCCATTTGTTAATTCTGTTTTCTTTGTGCCATTCTTTTCAACTTTGACATTATTGTTATGAATTGAATGAAGAAAAGAGAAATTGTGTAGATTGAGTGAGAAATCCTAAGAAATCGACCAAATTTAGAGAAAGCATTTGAAGACAAAGAAGAAATCATCCCTTTTGCTTTCTCTGTGTTTTTCTCATTGCATTTCCCGTCTGAAAGGTAAGTGTGTTAATCTTTGGTTATACATGTTTAAAAAATGGCTACTTCAGTTTAACTTTAGCAATAAAAATGGCTATTTCCGGTTTTAAGTCCAAGAAGAAACAATGTAATTTATTATAATTATATAACGAAAAAACAAGACTAAGTAGTGCCGATGGTTGTAGAAACAACATATTGATCGGCTCTAGGCATTTTGGAAACCCCATTTTAAAACATAAATTAAAATTTAAAAACTGTAGTTTGTAATTTTATTCTTGTTTTTGTTAGAAAGAAGTCCGCCATTTTGTTAACCTTTTTGAAAAATTTTTAAAATAAAGTATTCTTCCGATGTTTTTAAAAAAATTAGAAATACTTAGTTTCATCATTACTGAACAATACAGAATAATTACGATTTCATGAAAAATAGTTCCTTCCTGGCTTCATTCTAACTCACTTGTCTTATCATACAAGACAACAGTGAAGCGCTCCAGCAGTTGGAAATGTTGAAAATCAGTCTTTAACTCTGTGTAGGGGTGCTTTGCCATGTAGGTAAAGGCACGTGTTACATCTTGGTAGCAACTTTATGCCTCCCATGCAGATTTTCCCCTCTTCCAAAGAGTACATGGTATCGCATCCTGTAAAACTGTGGAAGACAGGGATTTCTCTGCACCTAGTTCCTCATAAATGGAATTGATATGATAATGTGTGAAGTACCAAAGGCAATCCAAATGTTCAAATCTTTGTTCATAATTTTCAGGTGATGAGACTTGCCAATGAGAATCACCACCATGCCTGTGTTAACAGTGCGCACCAGACAGTTGGTGTATCCATTCAGTAGAGCACCCTGTAAGTGGAGCAACAGCCTTGTGTCTGCTTCCTTGTGATCACATGGTCCCAGAGCTCTATCAGTTACTTGAGGAATAGCTGTATTTCCAATGGTAGTAATGACTTCCTTATCTTCTGGGCAGTCAACAGTTGCAATCTTGTTTGAAAGGAATGCAAAACGTTCTTCTTTGTTGGTTGGGTCACATTGGAAGTCTGACCACTTTCCTGGTAGCTTGTTCTTACCTACAACTTTTTTCCGAACACCTGTTCCTCGTTTTTTGCTGGTGGATTCTTTGATACTACTTGAGATGTATGTGTCCCATACAGTATCAACTCTATTTTAGAGGTTTTTAATTGCTTCATGATATGTGGAATAAAGACCTGATCAGCATACTCTTTAAATGTTGCAACATTGTTTGAAGGGAGCACTACAGCAGCTCCATCAAGAAGCTTCATGTCAACGGAATCAAGAGGTTCATCCAGAGTGTCCTTGGCCAGAATATTTAGCAAGTCAGATTTCATTCCTTTCCTAGACTACACACTGTTTGCACTGTACTCACCACAGACTCATCCAATATATTCTGTGTGTCTAGAGTAACTCATCACTGTCGTCTAGGAAAGGGTTCTCCCTGCTGCTCCATGAAATTTCTCTGCGTAGATAATACCTCTTCATGATGATAACAATAAAACTCCTTTCTTTAGGTAGTCCTCTTCAAACTCCTTCAGTAACCTTGCTGATGATGCAATACCTGCTTATGTCAGTGCATTAGTCCAACCAGATCCTGCCAAATAGTCACCATACGTTTTCCACATTGTCATCTTTATGTGAAGGCCTCTAACAGTATTATAAATTTGTCCTCCCCATGTGTGTCAGGTGAATTCCTCTGAGTGAACTTGGCAAGAGCATAGAGTGGTGTGTCAAAGGCTATAACTGGTATCTGTCCAGGATTGAAGAATTTCGTTTTTGCTGCCTTCTCATGGAAAAGGGGCAGGAGCTGTGTAAGAGTTGTGTGTAAATCTATTGTTGTATCTTTGATGAAGGCATGGTATGCTTACCAGGTACCTTTTTCAACTTCATGTTCCAACCAGCTCCACTCTTTCAATTGTGCACCCACCAGTTGTCCTTCAAATGGTGCTGATGCCTTTTAAAGTGGTGAGACCAACATTTTTGCTGTCTTCAAAGCCACAGCTGGTGTAGCTCTCTGGCAACATTTGATTCTTCTTTGCATCACTTTCAAGAAGTCTGATATCATTTTGCTTCTCTCCCAAATTATCGGAAGTAGGAAACTGAAATAGACTGATGCCTATGCCATGAAATGAACCCTTTGCAGTTGTAGGATTATGATCCAAGTTGTCAACTGCACCAACAGTAAACTGTTTATGTCAAAGCTGAGCAAGAACTACAACATCTTTGTCCTGCTGTTGCAAGCTGACTCCCAAGTTGAAGAACTCTTTCATAGCGTACACTGAGACCTAAGTCATACAATTGTGTTACCACTTCCTATCAAAAATGGGAAACTAAGCTCATGAATAATGTGTGGAAAGATTTGCTGCTAAGCTACCTGACTATAACACTAACCCTAAATTATATCCTTTGTAGTTAAATTTAATAAAATACAGTTTTAAATGGTTAAGTTTTCTACTTTCATTTGTTCCGTAATAAGTTAGTAGCCACAGCCGGTTAAATAATTGTGTCTACTAAAGTTTCCTCCTGTTCTTTCAGTTATCTCCATTCAAGTCATATAATTACCTAAAAAATATAAATAATTTTTAAAAATTAGTAATATAAATGAATAATATTACATATTGAATTAAACAAATACTTTGTTTTATTGTTGGTTTAGTTGCCTTCAACTGTGTTCTCTTTGCTTATATTTCTGTCTACTTTTTATCCTTCAGTATTATTTTTTAATAAATGAGGTAAGAATATAGCATTTTGATTTTTATTAGATTTTTCTATTCTTTTATATGATTTCAGTTATCTCCCTTTGATTTTGCAATGAACCCTTGTCCATTTTGTGCATCCGTAGTCGATTTCATCAATGGTTAAAATTCACATTCACCTAAATCTGAACATTGCCCAATTCTTTTTGATTTGACTGTTGTTAGCAATATAAAAATGAGTCAGGTTTAATTTCATCTTGTCAGATTTTTTATAAATGGATATTTTGAAATATTAACCGTATTATACAAAGAGATTAGACAAGATTTTATTAGAAACTGTCAACATAGGTTTCTTCAGTTTTTATGTAGTCTGGCTGGCTTACATGCCACACCAATGGAGCTAGAAGGCTGAACATTTAAACATTTACTCCTGTATACAAAAAACTTTTTAGTGGGAAGTTCAATTTGAAATGAAAGTTTTAAGCTAAAATGATCCCTTAGTTTGTGTCCGGCAGCATTCACACTTGTTTGTTGAAAACCCAAACTTTGTAGTGATCACTCTCCAACAAAAGGTGAGAGAAGTAACTTATTTATTGATCACCCCCAGCATGGCATGCTGCCAAAAGACATTGGTCACATGAGGGTTTCTATTGAGTGACTAACCAGACCTGTTTAATGTCTTAAAACTAATGCTAATTCAGGCCATTGGACTGTGTAAGTTGTGACACTGAATTATCTACTCTAACTCTACATTGTGTATTATGAAAAATAGAATAGAGAAATATTATTTTTATTCCTTTAGTGAATCTCATCTTTATTGTTAAAATGGACCATTTGAATAATGGTCTTTTAGATTTGGATCCATGTGTACCTGTCTACTATGATGGGTTTGCAATTTTGGTTCATTTCTCTAAATGTATTGAGGTTTTCACTTCATGCTACAATATGAAAAACACTTGTTTCATTTATTCTCAGTATCCATACAACCATGGAGAAGGAAATGCTTGAACTCTTAGTGTTTGTAAGCTAATGCTCAGTAATCAGTTCATCATTGCAGTATGAAACTGACATTTATTTCACAGCATTAACTATTTTGAAATGTTCTGGCTTCTTCAAATCTATTATGAAAATAATTTTGCTTTGATGATGTCTTTATAACCTTTGTGAACTCATTAGTACATACCCTTATATGCAACCATCATATGTGAAAGGCCATAGATTTCTCATTTATATTGCTTAAGGCCAATAGGAAAGATTAGGGTTTTTATGGCTGAGAGTGGATAGATTTTTTAATTTCCAGCTAATTTTAAAAAAATAGTCTGCATTTCGAATAAAATTTCAACTGATTTAATTTCTCTGGGGACTTATCTTTATAGAAATGTAAATGTTTTTTTTAGACTTTCTTCCTTTGCTTCCATATGTACCTGTCTCCTAAACATTAATTAATAGAGTATTCAACATTTCAGTAGCCTTCATATGGTTTTTCGAGCATACTTAATATTTTTAGCTATAAAGTCAGCTAAAAATAGAAAGATCTAGTCACTCTTAGCCATAAAGGGTGATAACTTTTTGCAATATTTAGAAGTATCTATTTAATGCCTGATTTGCAAGTCTTACCTATATTGATATATCTTTTATTGCTTTTCATTCACAGATGTGGCTGGGAAAAAATATCTGATGCACAAAAAGCATATTTGTTACCATATGAAAACAAAACTGTTGAAAAATATTCTCCATGTAAAAGCTGTAAATCTCCATTTTTTATGAAGCATCACAGTTAAAAACACACAGGAAAGAAACCATATGAAAAGTGTGTGGATCTTTTTCATACAAGTCAAATTTTGCTGAAGACATGCAAGCACATACAGGTGACCCGTATTCTTGTGAAATGTGTGGATATTCTTCTGCAGACAAATCAGATTTGGTGAAACTTGTGGATATACCTTTGCAGTGAAATCAGCTTTAGTGCAACATCAACTCAAACTAGAGAAAAAATATACTCGTGTGAGACATGCAGATCTTTTAAATGAAAACAAAGTTTGGTGCTACATATGCAAACACACACCTGAGAAAAACATATTTTGAAACCTGTGCATCTACCTTTGCAAGTCAGCTCTGGTGCAACATAGGAAAACTCACACTGGAGAAAAACCATATTCATGTGACTCGTGTAGATTTTCATGTATAGAAAAACAAAGTTTGGTGCTACATATGTAAACACACGCTAGAAAGAAACTGTATCCTTGTGAAGTTTGCAGAGTTCTTATTTGAGGTGTCATATGAGAACATACACTGGAGAGAAACCATATTCTAGTGAAGTTTGCAGATCTTTGCACAAATGTATCATTTAACGCAACATAGAACACACACTGGAGAGAAACCATATTCATGTAAAACCTGCGGATTTTCTGCAGCAAAAAAACATAGTTTGTCGCTACATATGCGAACACACACTGGAGAGAAACCATATTCTTGTGAAGTTTGCGGATCTTCTTTTGCACTAAATTCTAATTTGAGTCAGCATATGAGAACACACACTGAAGAGAAACCATATATGTGCCAAATCTGTGGAATTTCTTTTGAACAAAAACAAATTTTGGTAATACATATGCGAACACACACTGGAGAAAAACAATATTCTTGTGAGACTTGTGGAAACACCTTTGCAGTGAAGACAGAATTAGAGCAACATAAGAAAACACACACTGGAGAGAAACCATATTCTTGTGAAGTTTGCGGATCTTCTTTTGCATTAAATTCTAATTTGCGTCGTCATATGATAACACACACTGGAGAGAAACCATATTCTTGTGAAACATGTGGATCTTCTTTCACACAAAAACAAAGTTTGGTGCTACATATACGAACACATACTGGAGAGAAACCATATTCTTGTGAAACATGTGGGTTTTCTGCAACCAAAAAACAAAATTTGGTGCTACATATGAGAACACACACTGGAGAAAGACCATATTCTTGTGAAACTTGTGGAATGTCTTTTACACAAAAACAAAGTTTGGTGCTACATATGCGAAGACACACTGGAGAGAAACCCTATTCTTGTGAAACATGTGGATTTTCTGCAGCAAAGAAACAAAATTTGGTGCTACATATGAAAACACACACTGGAGAAAAACCATATTCTTGTGAAACATGCGGATCGTCTTTTACACGAAAGCAAATTTTGGTAATACATATGCAAATGCACACTGGCGAAAAACAATATTCTTGTGAGACTTGTGGATATACCTTTGCAGTGAAGTCAGATTTCGTGCGACATAAGAGAACGCACACTGGAGAGAAACCATATTCTTGTGAAGTTTGCGGCTCTTCTTTTGCACTAAATTCTAATTTGAGGTCTCATGTGAGAACACACACAGGAGAGAAACCATATTCTTGTGAAACATGTGGATCCTCTTTTACACAAAAACAAAGTTTGGTGCGACATGAGAGAACACACACTGGAGATAAACCATATTCTTGTGAAACATGTGGATATTCTTTTGCAAATAAATTTAATTTGGTGAAGCATATGAGAACACACAGAGGAAAGGAACAATATTCTTGTGAAACGGTGGATCTACCTTTGCAGTGAACTCCACATTGTTGCTACATTAGAGAACACACACTGGATGGAAACCATAATTTTGTGAGACATGCAAAGCCTCTTTTGCAGTAACCTCTCGTTTGGTGATACATATAAAACCATATTAGATTGCGACTTTTTGGTTGACCACTCCAAAGAAACAGACATCCAGGGGGGTAACTTTTCTATTCTCTATTTGTTAATCATGAAATGTCGTTCTTAACCTCTCTTGGCTTACAGCAGCCTCTGAGATTTGCCTCTGCTTTTAGAAAAGGGTCTTTTTGGTTGACAACTCCAAAGAAACAGACATTAAGGGAGGTAACTTTTCTATTCTATTCACCTTTGCTTGTCGCCAAAGACTCATTTAATATCATTATTTATCCTGCTGTAAAAAAATATATAATTTTTCATATCCTTTCTAACCTCTGTTCTTTTCATCTAGTCGAGATCGACCCCTGGGGGCCATTGGGAATGTCAAGGGGGTCGATAAACGCTGGGAGGGTTCTGTTGAATATTTGATACGTTTTACATGTTTTGACATATATTGTTGTTTACTTTGTATTTTATTATTGATTTCTTGTTAATCTCTTAATTTTAATATATAATTATATACTATGGATTTGGTACGTTTTTTAAAGATTTGGTACATTTTATGATGTGGTTTTGGTACGTTTGATATCTTTCATTTGGCAGCCCTGTCTGGGGGTCGATTATGGATCCAGTATTCTATGAAGGGGTCAATCGTCTAAAAAGTTTGGCAACCTCTGATCTAGACTATGGAGTTAACCCAAACACCATTTTTGGGCACATGCGGTAGTGCATAGCCCTTAATATGATTGAGTTGAATTTTATACAAAGCAATGATTTTGATTTTTGTCTGTATTTTGTTAGACGGGGTGATTTTGATTTTGTAATAACTTTTGTGAAAATGTTTTACAGATAAATCCCTAGAGATACTAATTATGTTTACCTTTTTTAGAAAGATATCCAGGATCTGCTCGAACAGAAATTTTACTTTGTGATTTTTAAAAAAACAGGAAAATTAAGTAAAATATTTTTGTTCTCGGCAAATTTTTAGTTTTATTCGATTAATTATAATTTAGGATTTTGATCTGAGAAAAAAAATCTTTTTCCACTCAATATCATTTTTATCGATTATTTCGGTTAATCCCATATTTTTTAAATGTATATTTTTTATTCTTTCTATATTGTGCTTCACTGAAACTTATAAATATTATTCTTCTGTTTTGTTTTGTTTATGTAAATTGACTGCCATTTCAAATTATGGGAGGTTGCAAATTGATGTAGACGACACAACACGCATTTATTTTTGCACTGATGCTTTCTAATTGTGTAAATTCTACTGTATGTCACTTCGGTCTTCCATAGTCAGCAGAAAATACCC
>VCCN01003376.1:2947219-2967966 GCA_006491835.1 Architeuthis dux
TTTAATTTCTAACTAACTTTATAGCTAAAAATGTTAAATTTTATCCAAAGATCACACAAAGGCTAATGGAATGTTGAGTACCCTCTTGATTAATGTTTAAATTTTATTTAAAGATAATAATTATACTTTTTATATATTTTCATTATTGTGTTAATTTATACGTTGTATAATTATACTCTTTGGAGTCTTTGTATGAGTTTTCGAGCGTACTTAACATAATTAAAAATAGAAAAATCTATCCACTCTTAGCCATAAAGGGAGATAACTTTTTGCAATATTTAGAAGAGTCTATTTCATCCCTGATTGGCAAATCTTACCTATATTGATATATCTATTTTGCTTTTCATTCACAGATGTGGCTGGGAAAAAATATCTGATGCACAAAAAGCTCATTTGTTACCATTGTCAAGTTAAATGAATGAAAACAAAACTGTTGACATCAAAAACACAGAAAAATATTCTAAAAGGATTCTCCATTTTTTGTGAAGCATCAGTTAAAAACAAGGGTGTGCATCTTTTTGATACAAGTCAGTTTGCTGAAGACATGCAAGCACATACAGGAGAGAAACCATATTCTTGTGAAACTTGTGGATGTATCTTTGCAGTGAAGTCATCTTTGGTGCAACATCAGAGAACTCACACTGAGGAAAAAACATATTCCTGTGAAACATGCAGATCTTCTTTTACACAAAGAAGATATTTAGTGCTTCATATGCAAACACACACTGGAGAAAAAACATATTCTTGTGATGTTTGCGGATCTTCTTTTGCAGATAATTCTAATTTGCGGTGTCATATGAGAACACACACTGGCGAGAAACCATATTCTTGTGAAGTTTGTGGATCTTCGTTTGCACGACAGTATCACTTAAGGCAACATATGAGAACACATACTGGAGAGAAACCATATTCGTGTGAAACCTGTGGATATTCCGCTGCAAAAAAAGAAAATTTGGTGCTTCATATGCGAACACACACTGGCGAGAAACCATATTCTTGCAAAAACTGTGGATTTTCTTTTACACAAAAAAAAAGTTTGGTGCTACATATGCGAACACACACTGGCGAGAAACCATATTCTTGCGAAATCTGTGGATTTTCTTTTACACAAAACAAAAGCTTGGTGCTACATATGCGAACACACACTGGAGAGAAACCATATTCTTGTGAAACCTGTGGATCTTCTTTTGCACATAAACAAACTTTGGTTGAACATATGCGAACACACACTGGAGAGAAGCCATATTCTTGTGAAACCTGTGGAATTTCTTTTACACGAAAACAAATTTTGGTACAACATATGCGAACACACACTGGAGAAAAACCATATTCTTGTGAAATGTGTGGATCTTCTTTTCCACAAAAACAAAATTTGAGGTTACATATGCGAACACACACAGGAGAAAAGCCATATTCGTGTGAAACATGTGGATTTTCTTCTGCAAAGAAATCTAATTTGATGCTGCATATGAGAACACACACTGGAGAGAAGCCATATTCTTGTGAAACATGTGGATTTTCTACTGCAAACAAATCTAATTTGGTGAAGCATATGAGAACACACACTGGAAAGAAATAATATTCTTGTGAAACCGTTCATCTGTGGTGCAACATAAGAGAACGCACTAGAGAGAAACCATATTCTTGTGCGACATGTGGATCTTCTTTTTTCATTTGATGGTAGATATGGGAAACCATACTAGATTGTGTCTTTTTGGTTGACCAGTCCAAAAAGAAACAGACATTATGTGGGGTAACTTTTCTATACTATTAACCTCTATCTAGACAATATTGGCCCACTCACTTAACCTCACATTATTTATCCTGCTGTAAAAAATATATAATTTTCCATATCTTTCCTAACCAACCAATGTGCTTGAAGGGACTTCCAGGGGATTGATAAGTGCTGGGACCGGTCTTTTGAAATATTTGATACGTTTGGTGTTTGGCTAATCAATGGAGTTAACCATGTGGTAGCACAGTGCCCTTAATATGATTGAGTTGAATTTTACACAAAGTGACGTTTTTGAAATTTGTCTGATTTTTGTTAGATGGGGTGATTTTGACTTTGTAATAACTTTGGTGAAATGTAGCCAATTTTAATAAAATCTACTTCATTGTGTATAACCTTTTTATTACATCAAGTCCTGAAAATCACTAGATACAAAGTTTTAACAAATCTAATTTTTCAACTTTTTGTTTCTGCTAAAGATTTGCTGTAAGAACTTAATACATGCCTAAACTGCAGAAATGAATTAGACGGAACTTTGCAATGACAGACACTTGAAGAAGGCCAGAATGCGGTTTTTACGATTACATTCAAAATGTTTTTTGTCATATGAATTTTGATTGTTTAAAAGCCGGGGATATGAGAATATAGTTGTCCCCCGTTAAAACAAAAGCATTCTCTAATATTTGTTGGACCAATTAGGGATTACGCACCCCAGAATTGATCCAATTGAAAAAGAATGCATTTTGACTCTTCACTGGATGATGTCAGCTTGTATATCACCTGTCTTACAAACATATTCAAATATGATTTGTTTAATTTATTTTAAATTTTACTTTATTTCCAATATTTTTATTATTAGTTTTGACTATATTTACCTTCATCTTAATTTTTAGTTGGTTTTATCACGACTCAGACCCAACCGTAATTCTACAGCAACCAGTTCCAATTGTGCTGTTTACTTGTTGAGGTAAAAACTAAATCTATTAATTAGCTTTTTCTTTGGTAAGCAGGGATTGAATCTTTTTATGTCCACCGAAAAGATATCTCCACCCTAATCATACAGCTTAGAGTGTACTCAATTAACTGCTAATGAACAGTTTTCCACCCACCTACCTTATATCACAAACCACTCTATAACGAACCTGTAGAGACCTTCTTGCCTTATTTTCAGAGAGAATCAGCTCCATGATGAGGTGGAAAGATTTGTAAACTTTTTCTAGATATATTGCATGAAGTACTTAAATCCTAAAAGTTGAACTGCCAGTAAGGTATATATTATAAGACAGCAGGGCAGATCCAGGATTTTCAGCAGGGGGCGGGGGGTCCAAATTAAAAAACTTCTTTTTTTTTTCACTCAGTCTAATTTATAAAATTGTTTAATTGTGCTCTGACGTGCAGGGGATGGGGCCCACCCCCCTCTGTTTGCATGCCTGGACAGAGGAATCATCTCTTGCTATCCATAGCCAACGAGCATTGACAATAGTTACAGCGAATGCTTTTGGTAAGCAGGGATTCATTCCTATTCTTCTTCAGAGAGGACACAAAATTCTTTGTACTTCTAAGCATGATCCCGTATTGGTGACCGTTCACTTTGTCTAAACTATTATAAGTACTAAATCTGATTTTGTTAAAGCACTGTTATTATATAAGACAATATTTTTCATAACAGAAATTTTGCTAATAATTTTGGCCATAAATAAAGCAATTAAAATCTCACTTTATCTTTTCGTATTTTTAACTCAATAACAACACTTCAATAATCAGTTTTAACAATTTATTCTTCAATTTCCAATATTAGAAAGATTAGAAAAAAATCTGATATAACCTTTCTCTGAGAAAAATCTACCTAATCAGAGATTTTTCAGAATATGAACAGCGTGAAAAGTTGTCCTTTTGGAAACATTAAAATGACGTAAATTTGGCATTCGAAAACTTTCCAAAATTTTTGTGATGTAAAATATCATTTTCATATAATAACAGTACTTTAACAAAAAAACAAAAAATATCCATGGGTATTTAAAAAAAATATTTTATTAAGTCAGCAATTTCCTATATTTTTACACAAAATCGTTGACAAAATCAGATTGAGTACGTATTATAATAAAATATTAAAAATCCCCTTGTTTTTAGATATTGGATATCAGTTTAGATATTTTATATCTAGATCTTAGATATTTGTTGTGGAGTTTAGATATAAGAAAATTCTTTTAGATATCGATATAAGTTTAGATATTTTTTTGATGTGGTTCAGATATTTTTAGATTATTTCGGCTAAATCTTGTTATATTTTAGATATTTGGTAAAGTCCCTGATATCTAGATATTTTTTCACCACAATTTTAGATTATTTCTTAGATATTTTTTTGGAACAACTAGATATTTTTGGATAATTTTTGCCTCAATCTTGGATTGATACATTTCAAACGAGTTGCAATGCTGCCCTGACTAGAGTGCCAAAAGTACTGACGTCATAAGCCTACATCCGGCTCCAGATTGTATTAAAATAACATAGGAAAAATCACGCTTTTTTCATTATTTCGACTGAAATTTTGCAAACGTTGAATTCCCGACCTTCGAAATCAGCGACTACAAAAGGACACATTTCGTGCAACACCGTTACGCATATATCGGCAGATAAGAAGAACCTAAGATTTCTACTTTCGTATTCAACTTTTTTTATAAAACGAAATTTAAAAAAAAAAATGAAAACCATAAATGAAATGTAACATTACGATGTATTTATTTAATTATTTATTTACAAGATTTTTTTTAAAAATGAACCATAACAATATGAAATGTAACATACGTTTATTTAATTATTTATTTACAAGATTAAAAAAAAAAAATATGAAATGTAATTAATATTAAAATATATTCATTTAATTGGCAATCTTTCGGTTAAGGGACCCATGCCATTTTCCGCATTTGGGGTCAGGGATTCCATCGTTTTGTGACTAGTAGAGAACACAAAAAAGATTTAACACTTAAAACTGCGTATTTCAGTTGCGTGACTAAAGTGAAACCCAAACCTACCTAACCTACCTACTAACACTAAACTTACCTATTAACCCTAACGCTAACCCTTAAAACAAAATCTTTAAATAAAAAAATGATTTCAAAGATTTAAAAAAATTATTTAAAATAAATAAACCGCTAATGAATAAAATTGACACTTTTAGCCATTCAAAAATTGCCAATTTCAAAATGGCCGGGGGGGGGGGCTGATGTGTTATTGCAAGAATTGCCCATTTAATTATTAATTCACAAACATTAGACAACGAGATCGTGGATGAAAGTAATACATTTTAAATTTTAGCGTTAAACTTTCTTGTTGTAGCTTTTTAAAATTTATTTTATTTATTGATTATTCCCTTCTATTTCAAAGCTAAAAACTTTAATGAGGTCAGTGGATTTTAAAATTAAGTGCAATTTGTTTCCAAATGAATATTCTGTGTCCATACCTAAAGAAAGCATCCAAGTTGCAATTAATAACATTTCAATCGTTTGTAAATAGTGTTAGGTTCTTCTTAGCAGACGATACCTGCCGTAACGGTGTTGCACGAAATGTGTCCTTTTGAAGATCGCTGATTTAGAAGGTTGGGAATTCAACGTTTGTCGTTTTTTTTCTCCGAAAGTTCTAACAGACAATGTTTATACCATAAAAAAAAAACTGAAAACGATTTTAACGTGATAGTTAAGTTTAGCCCAAATAACATTTTTAGTATTCATTTTTGAATGAATTTTGTTATGAAGAAAAAGGTATTTTGTAAGAAAACAATTATTTTTTTCTAGGTTTTGAGAAAAAAATTTTTTCTGTTAAGAAAAGACTTTTTCCACCTTTAAAACCAAAAAAATGATTGCTAGCACTTCCGGAGGAAAAAAATCGATAAAATGACTAAAAGTTATGGACCATATGAGCGACCAGCACCCCACATCTTTGCAAATCTAAAAGGACGGATTTTGTCTTTACACCGCTGAAACGTCAGCAGCCGTTAGTTACCAAGTTAAACAAAGTCCGCGTGTTGATATTGAAAATAGAGATTGAAAGTTGAAAATACTCGCCTGAACTGGTGTCGCTTCTCTGCATTTGTTTCGAAGTTACTTTTTAAACTATTTAATCGATGTTATTTCCAGTTAGATTGTTGATAGTTTTTTTCCCTTTTTTTAACAAATTTTCGAAGTTACTCTTCGATGTTTTCTTCCGAAAACATTAAAAACTGTTTAATCGATGTTATTTCGAAGTTACTAAGATATGTTCTTCCGAAAACATTAAAAACTATTTATTCGATAAATCATTTAGATTGTTTATAGTTTTTTTCTACTAACAAACTTTCGAAGTTATTAAGCGACATTCTTCCGAAAAAATAAAAAAATAAAAGCTATTTATTATTCGATAAAAAAATAGGTTGTTTATAGTTTTTTTTTTAAACAAACAAACAAACAAACTTCCGACTTATAAGACTTTTTTTTGGTGCTTTCAAAGTATCTTTTGAAAGCATCAAAAAAAGTCTTTTAGTCATTTTATCGGCTTAAAAAGTATAAACTGGTTGTCCTATACGTAAAAACTATGAAAAATCCGGCGAAGAAAGAAAAAAAGCGTGATTTTACCTACGTTATTTTAATATAACCTGTAGCCGGATGTAGGCTGATGACGTCAAACGTTGGCACTCTATTGAGATCCAGTGATTAAACACAACACTAATTGTTTCATGAAGTTACTCTCATTTTCTGAATTCAGTGACAAAATGTAGATTGCAAATAGAAACTGTGGTATAAATGCTTTAGATTTCCATTGTATTATATTATATTTATTCTCCAGGAATAAGACATGGCATGAAATACTTATATTCATAAAGGTTGATACAAAAATAACCCCAACTACAAACAGTTTGTCTTTAAATATCTCAAGTAATGGCCACTACAAAACAAAAGGTTATAGAAGAGAAAAACGTTTATGATGGCTACGAAAGAATGTCACGGTGCAACAAGTAAGAAATCAAAGGACTTTTTAACACAAAGGACGGAATTAGGAATAACACCGTTTAATGATTTAAGGTGTTGTCAGGCGGGTCATTTTCTTCCAAATAATTTCACGTTTGCATCGTGTTTTTCCATTTGTTAATTCTGTTTTCTTTGTGCCATTCATTTCAACTTTGACATTATTGTTATGAATTGAATGAAGAAAAGAGAAATTGTGTCGATTGAGTGAGAAATCCTAAGAAATCGACCAAATTTCGAGAAAGCACTTGAAGACAGAAGAAATCATCCCGTTTGCTTTCTCTTTGTTTTTCTCATTGCATTTCCTTGTCTGAAAGGTAAGTGGACAAAATACAAAGGATTTTCATTTTGTTTTTCTCATTGTTTTACTCGTCTGATAAGTGGGTTAATTTTTGGTTGTGTTTAAAAACGGTTAGCTATAAAATGGCTACTTCCGTTTAACTTCAACAATAAAAATGGCTATTTCCGGTTTTAAGTCAAAGAAGAAACAATGTAATTTATTTTAATTATGTAAAGAAAAAGACTAGTGCTAGCTATGTGCGAAATCGATACGCCTAATCAATCACGCGGGGAACGCCTAAAACTTTTTAAAAATTACCAAAAATCATCTATTGTAATCTGATAAAATTTTCGGTACTTCGGAATGAAATTTTCCATTCCAAATTTCGGAAGAAAAAAATGTTTTTTTCATGTGATTATAATATGAATATTTATATACTTTTAATATGTTGTCAATTTAGTATACTTATGATTATGGGAGAGTCATTGTTTTTAATCTGGCCACTTTAAAAAAATAATTAGCTGATTCAATTTTATTTTATAGCTAACTCAAAACATATATATTCAATAATGTTAGCTGAAAGTAGAAAAAATTTTTAATTACTTTAAAAAAAAATCAAAGTATGGACAAGTTTAATATAAATTTATTGTAAATTGGTCACCCAATTTAGATCCAATTCAGTCGCTTTCCTATAAAAGGTCAGGATCATCTCAAAGCAAATCAAACTACACAGGAAAAATATACAAATGTACCATTTTTATTAATAATTTGTTCTATAGTCTTAGTATATAGTTATTTTATTTGAAAATTAGGCTTTAAATGGGTTTATAAAATTTTTTAGCCATAAAATTAGCCGAAATAGAAAGATTTTTTAAAAACCAGTTTTTGTTGAAGAAAAATAGAAGTGGAGTTGGCAACACTGATTAATGTTAGGAGAAAAATACTGTTTCAAATTGGAGAATCAACAAATAGACTCAAATTCTGCGACATATTTACTCTCATTGACATCCATAAGAGAAGTTTCTTGAAGGTTTTATCGAACAACACTAAATTTTGATTTAAAAAAATTTAAAACACTCAGTTCTGCAATTTATGAAAATTTGTTTTTTCTTTTATATTGACAAAAATTTGGACTTTTTTCATTCTAACAAAAACAAGAAAAAAGTTCAGAACATTTTGAAATTTTTAGATACGTTTCCAAAATTGGGTATCGAAGTTGCGCGAAAAACTGTGTGCACATTCCTAAGTAGTGCTGATAAAAATAAGATGTCGACTTCCCTAGTTCTGGATCCGCCTAAAATCCCAGCAACACTTTAGTAGTCATGAAGAGGAGGTAGTGACTGTTATGTTGTCTGGGGTGACACCAAGTCATGAGGGAACAAATTTTCATTCTATGATCCGTGTCTAGCTAAGAGGAAAGGGAGCTGATTTAACATTATGAAATGAATCATAAACAGATTTTGTCCTGTATACATAGGTAAGAAGGAAACAATTCAATGCTAACCCTAAGCAATATATCCCCACTAAATTTTTGTTTCTTTTTTCTAATAAACAACGGAAGTAGCCATTTTGAATTTTCCAGCATACAAATATGATTTGAGTTATCTCCTTTGATTTTGCAATGAACTCTTGTCCATTTTGTGCTTCCATAGTCGATTTCATCAATGGTTAAAATTCACACTCACCTAAATCTGAACATCGCCCAATTCTTTTTGATTTGACTGTTGTTAGGAATTATAAAAGTGAACAAAAAATAAGTCAGGTTTAATTTCATCTTGTCAGATATTTTATAAATGGATATTTTGAAATATTAACTGTATTATACAAAGAGATTAGACAGGATTTTATTAGAAACTGTCAACATAGGTTTCTTCAGTTTTTATGTAGTGTGGCTGGCTATGTATCACGTGTATTTGATGTACCAATGGAGCTAGAGGGCTGAAAATTTAAACATTTACTCCTGTATACAAAAACATTCTTTTAGGTTTTTTTTAAATGAAAGTTTATGCTAAAAGTTTGTGTCTGGCAGCATTCACACTTGTTTTCTGAAAATTCCGACTCTAGTGAGCATGGTCCAACAAAAGGGTGAGAGAAGTAACTTATTTATTGATCACCACTTTTTCCCCTTTTTTAATTGATCACCCCCAGCATGGCACACTGCCAAAAGACATCGGTCACATGAGGGTTTCTATTGAGTGACTAACCAGACCTGTTTAATGTCTTAAAACTAATGCTAATTTATGCCATTGGACTGTGTAAGTTGTGACACTGAATTATCTACTCTAACTCTACATTGTGTATTATGAAAAATAGAATAGAGAAATATTATTTTTATTCCTTTAGTGAATCTCATCTTTATTGTTAAAGTGGAACATTTGAATAATGGTCCTTTAGACTTGCTTCCTTTGCATCCATGAAATGCTTGAACTGTTAATGCTTGTAAGCTAAGTAATTGTTGTAGTATAAAACTTGTTTTAGTCAACATTTTGACTAAGCTAACCATGGTAAATAACTACATGTATCTATTGCAATGTAAATATTGTAAATATTGATATATCTTTATTGCTTTTCATTCACAGATGTTGTGGCTGGGATAAAATATCTGACACACAACAAGCTCATTTGTTACTGTTGCCAAGTTAAATGAAAACAACTGTTGACATCGCATCAACACAGAAAAATATTCTAAAAGTATTCTCCATTTTGTGAAGCATGACAGTTTAAAACACAGTGGAAAGAAATATGAAACGTGTGCGGACCTTTTTTATATGAGTCACATTTTACTGAAGACATGCAAGCACATACAGGAGAGAAACCATATTCTTGTGAAATGTATGGATATTCTTGTGCAGACAAATCAGATTTGGTGAAACATGTGAGGGCACACACTGGAGAGACACCATATTCTTGTGAAACTTGTGGATCTACCTTTGCAGTGAAGTCAGCGTTAGTGCAACATCAGAAAACTCACATTGGAGAGAAAACATATTCGTGTGAAACCTGCGGATCTTCTTTTACACAAACAAGATATTTAGTGCTACATGTGCGAACACACACTGGAGAAAAACCATATTCTTGTGATGTTTGCGGATCTTCTTTTGCAACTGATTCTAATCTGAGGTGTCATATGAGAACACACACTGGAGAGAAACCATATTCTTGTGATGTTTGCGGATCTTCTTTTGCACAAAAGTATCATTTAAGGCAACATATGAGAACACACACTGGAGAGAAACCATATTTGTGCACAACCTGTGGATTTTCTTTTACACAAAAAAAAAGTTTGGTGCTACATATGCGAACACACACTGGAGAGAAACCATATTCTTGTGAAACCTGTGGATCTTCTTTTGCACATAAACAAACTTTGGTTCTACATATGCGAACACACACTGGAGAGAAACCATATTCTTGTGAAACGTGTGGAATTTCTTTTACACGAAAACAGGTTTTGGTACTACATATGCGAACCCACACTGGAGAAAAACCATATTCTTGTGAAACGTGTGGATCTTCTTTTCCACAAAAACAAAATTTGATGTTACATATGCGAACACACACTGGAGAGAAGCCATATTCTTGTGAAACATGTGGATTTTCATCTGCAAAGAAATTTAATTTAGTGACACATATGAGAACACACTCTGGAAAGAAACAATATTCTTGTGAAACGATTGATCTACCTTTGCAGTGAAGTCCACTTTGGTGCAACATAAGAGAACACACTAGAGAGAAACCATATTCTTGTGAGACATGTGGTGCTTCTTTGGTGGTATATATGAGTACACACACTGGAGCGAAACCATACTAGATTGGAGAAACAGTTATTAAGAGGGGTAACTTTTCTATTCTACTCACCTCTGCTTAGACAATATTGCCCCTCATCGCCAAAGACTCATTATTTATCCTGCTGTAAAAAAATATGTAATTTTCCATATCCTTCCTAACCAACTCTGTTCTTTTCATCTAGTCCAGTAGTCGCCAACATGGTTGAAGGGACTTCCAGGAGATAGATAAATGCTGGGACTATTGAATATTTTATGTTTTGCATTTGGCTGGTCAATGGAGTTAAACATTTTGTGGCACATGCTGTAGTGCAGTGCCCTTAATATGAGTAAATTGAATTTTACACAAGTGAAGTTTTTGATTTTTGTCTGACTTTTGTTAGACGGGGTGATTTTGATTTTGTAATAACTTTTGTGGAAAGTAACCAATTTTAATAAATATCTACATCATCTTGTAGATAATTTTATTGTGTATAACGTTTTGATGATAGCCCTCAAAAACACTAGATACAAAGTTTTAGCAAATCTAATTTTTCATCTTTTTGTTTCTGCTAAAGATTTGCTCTAAAAAGTTAATACATACCTAAACTGCAAAAACGAATTAGACGAAACTTTGCAACAATAGACGAATGCTGCGGAAATAACACTAGTCTGAATAAATCAGTGAATAATAATAAAGATTCCTCATCTCAGAAAATTCAAAATGAAATTATATTGTGTTACTTGAAAATAAATATTATCATTAAATACCAGTTATCCATATAAGAATATTTTGTAAAATTTGTGATAATCTTTTTCGGTATTAAAAAATATTAATGCAGTGGCACAAAATAGCTATTTAAGGTGTATGTACCGACATGTAACTAAACTTTGTAAAATAAGATTATTTTTTTCATTTATTTTATGTTAAAATGTTATAGTTTTTACAATTACTTTCAAAACGTGTTTCTAGATATTTTTTCTCAGGAAGTTTTCTTTTCTGGTGTAAACAATAGCATACAAAACAAACATTTATTCATATTGTGACAGACACCCCTTCCTGCTTCACAGGGCTGGAGGGTGGACATTTGGTAAAATTCAACATTCAAATGCATTCTGTTAATATTTCATGAAACTAGATAAAATTTCCAGCTAATTAAAAAAAAAATGTCTAAAGCTAATTTTTTTTTGAAATTCGTGAAAATCTCCAGTTTCAATATCATCTGATTATCTACTGATTATCTGATTATCTGCTGATGTTGGAAATCCATTAATAACAGTTATTTTTTAAAATGGGAGGAAAAAGATATTTGAGTATTTTTTCATTCTATGAAACAACAATTTAATGCTATTTTATCATCATTCTTTGCTAAAAGTTCACTTTTTTAGACCATATTCTTGACCTGCAAAAAAAGGGGATTTTTTTTACTCCCCTAAAATGTCAGCAGATTCCTATGATAGAACTTACATTTTCTGGTTTTAGTGCCACCATAGGAAACTCAAAAAGAATGGTGTGTATCTAGAACGGATAAATGACTTCCCAAATTTCTTGGGAAAATAAAATGTTTGAATTTTTTACATTTCTACCTTTATATTGTATACTAATGATTTTATTTCTCAAGCTTTGATGGTAAAGATGAGAAATTGGTTAATTTCATAAAACTTGGCTTCATGTAATTTTCAAGATGGCTGCCAAATCCTTAAAATGTCCATTACTCCTTCAATATTCATCCTAAACAAGTTTTTCCAACGGTTTTTAGTAGTGTCAAGTGTGCTCAATAACATACTAAAAGTATACTACAGTCTGACTATTGGAACTTTGTAATTTTCAAGATGGCCACCAAATCCTTAAAATGCCTATTTAGCCAAGTGCAATTATCTTAAAGATTACATTTTTCCAGTGGTCATACTGTGCTATACTTTTAGTACGTTATTGAGCACACCTTCTATTCCAGAAAACCTGTCTAGGATCAATATTGAGGGAGTAATGAGTATTTTAAAGATTTGGACACCATCTTGAAAATTACACCTTTCCAGTGGTCAGACTTTGGTAGACTTTTAGTATGTTATTGATCACACCTGATACTACAAAAACACTGTTGAGAAATCTTTTGTTGCAATTATAGGCATTTTAAGGATTTGGTGGCCACCTTGGATGCCATCATGAAAACTACACCATACCACTGGTCAGACTAGTATACCTTTAGTATGTTATTGAGCACACCTCATAAATTATAAGAGGTTAAAAACTATAATCATTTTCCAAGCATTGTTTTGAGCATGGATATTCTACCAGATACTGCAAAATTATGAACCCTATAAGTGGACCTCCAAGAGTGATGATGCTTTATTTGAAAGTTTACTTTTCTGATGAACAATTGTAACTAAAGTTCCCTATTTTGATTATTCTCATAAATCTTTTCTTGATGTTACTTGTGTTGACTTGATCCAACTTTCAGTTAATAGTCAACAATACTGTTCTATGCTCATGTTGTGCTTGAAGATCTGCAGAATTGTTGGTGCAAAGTTGGTTGAAACGTCTTTGAGTTTGAGTTGCAAAGAAAGAATTTAGCAAATATTTTGATAATTCAAGAAATGATGAAGAATGCTCACAACAATAACAATTTTTATTGAAAAAACATGAGATTACAAGGTCATTTTTTCAATCTGTCAGATAAGATTTTCAAGAGAGTTTGATCTGCGAGTTATGCTAAATTGTAGATGTTGTTTGTATTTATGTACATTTGAATATGATTTTATGAATTTCGTATTTGTTTAGAAGTTGATGTGCAAATATTCTGTATAGTTGGAGATGCCAAAAGAGGTTTAATGAAATAACAATTACATAATCCTAGTTTCAATGATGTTTTCCACCATTTTTTAACTTACTTTTACTTTACCTATATTTTTTTTAAAGTTTTTGTTTTACCCAATTAGTTTTATAAATTGTCATAAAAGGTTTTTTTGTTTTGTTTTTTAAAGTTTGCTATTGAAAAAAAACATTTGTAGAAAAAAATAAAATGAATACAGCAAGTTTTATGTTGAAGTGAATATTTTGGGGAAAATCCTTTTTGAACAGGATTTGCGAATATTGAATTATATTTTCCTTTCTTATTTATGGAAAGAAATAATTTTTAATAATTCAGAGAATGAAAATCCTTATCGATTATGACATTTGTTTTATGACTTTATGAAAATTCATTGTTGTGATATTATTCTTTAATAATGTTAAGCTTTGAAAATATTTGATTAGAATAAATAGGTTTTTAGTGACGGATCCAATTTGCAATGTAAGTTTATGTTAAATTGATCCCTTAGTTTGTGTATGGCAGCATAGTTAATGGGTTTAGTAAATTCACTGACAAGTTTGCTAAGATAAAGGGAATAGAGCAAACGTTATCTACCAGGGGTACATTTGCACTTCTCCAGGGGTACATAGGTGTCTGAGAGTATAACCATGTTATACATTGGTGTACAGTGTACACATCTCATTACAAAACAGCTAATAAACTCAACCAACTAGGCAAGCTCTCCTCCCTCTTTCTTCCAGGTTACAAAGTTGCATATAAACCTTAGACTGACATTCAAAGAATTAATCACTGAGTATCTTATGAAGCAGGAAAAGGAACTTGAAGGATATTTCCCTAACTTTTCACTAACAATTAAATGGGGCTCTTATTAAAATCATAGAATTTTATCAATTTTTGATCCTTAATTTTTAACTGTTAGGATGCCCAAAGGATACAGATGAACAAAAAGGTTAGGAACGGATGAAGTAGGAATGAATATTTTGTTTTTGAAAATTCAGACATTTTTAGCGATTATTCGCAATTTAAGTTTATGCTATGGTTTTTTGTTTTGTTTTTTAAACTACATAGATTTTTAATGGCAGGGTTTTGAAACATACCCAATTAATTTTACAAATTTTAAATCTTATAAATTGTCATAAAAGTTTTTTGTTTTGTTTTTTAAACTACATAGATTTTCATGAGCCCAGATCGCTAATGCCAATGACTACCTGCTTCAAACCCTCACCGACAAAGATGTTATTGAGCAGCTAAAAAGATGGGAAACAGAAAAAGGATGTAATGCAATGTTCAAGTCAATAACAAATTACCTCCACCATGCTGAAACCATCTCTGTCAAAGGTTCAAGAAATTCTGATCTTGTTCTCCACCTGCTGGAGATGCACTAAGTAAGCTCTTCTTTGCCTTAGATCCAATAAAATACAAATGCCTTTGGCCACAGTACATTGCAGACATGGAGGAGCTGAAGGGAAGTCATCCGGAAACCTGACTTGAACTTCAAGATACGTATATATCTGTCACAAAGAGTGAGATACCATTTGTTTCCATTAGAGCAGACCACACATGTGAACAACTAAATAGGATGATGAAGATACACTCAGGGTTAATAAATGGCAGCGGTTCCTAATGGCCATACCAGAGATGTCACGCATCTCAACAGAGTTTAAAGGGCAATTTGGTGTCACTGCTCATAAACCACAAGAACACCATGAGGTACAACCAAGTGCTGTCAAGAAAGAGCATGATGCTGTCAACAAGATCAAGACTGCCATACTGAATCATGGTGATCCCTTTTGATGCAGAAGGCGATCAGCTTTACAATTTCATGACATATGCATATATTCCCCAAGATAGTGTCCCATAGATTTGGCATGTCCACGAAAGTTGCCAGAAATAGTATGAAGAATACATTGCCGAACGCATCAATGGAGATATCAGTCTGTGGGCATCAGTCTAGAAGCAGAACAACGCCATGTTCTTGTCAGGTAATAAGAAGCAAACAGTTAAGGTCCTCAACCAATCGTTGAATCTGAAAGAAACAAAAGAATTTTATGGTCGCTATATGGTTCTAGCTAGATCGAACTGGGACATTGATCAGAAGAATGCAGTCAGTAATTATGAGTTTATTCTGACTCCGAGAGCATTGTTTGTCCAGATGGATCCGTCCTTCTATGTACTGATAAGTCGAAGCTCATACAAAAAATCCTGATGAAATCCATAAAAATACACAAGCACCAGCATCTGAGGATCATGTTGGTGAAGCAGAAACATATTCAGCATCCTCTGAGAGTCCAAAGTGCCATTGTCAATGGAATGGTGCTCACCCGACAGATGGCAAAGAAACCTGGGACAATCAGCACAGTGGCCAACACTTCAATGACAGGCTCCTGGTGTTGAAAGCAGATTTTGACAAGGTTATTCTGGTCTTTGCCACTTACAAATATGACTCGTTTAAGCAGAAAACAAGGGAGAAACAACAACATCTAGACATTTTTTATATATCAAGGACTTGCTACAAATTCCACGCAAATAGCTTCATCTCAAGAACATCTACTATGTGGAATAAACTCCCTTCTGAATGTTTTCCTGACGGGTACAATCTCGACATTTTTAAATCCAGAGTGAACCTTACCAATGTTAATCTTTTTTTAATTCTCTTATTGCTTTTTTAGTTTTCATTTTAAACATGTCATATTTTAATGTTTCCAACTTTAAAATTTTAACATCAATAAGCTATTTTAACATGTTTTTTTTCCACTGGTCTTAATTCTGTGGCATAAATAATTCCCTTCTTACTAACCCTTTGATGTGAAAAGTATGCAAAAGGCCTTGCTTAGGGTGATCAAAAGTAAACAAAAAAAGATTTCAAGAGCAAAATCATGGAATAAGAAGAGGAATCAACTATGAATGAGATTCAAATCTGCACTTGATGAGAAAGCTTACAATTGTTATTCTTCAGCCACCAGAGACAGCTTGCAAGTTAGAATCATAAAGTCATAGCAACCGCCAGTGAGAGTTTTCTACTGATACAGTGATACAGGAGGGGTGTGTGGGAGAAGATAAGATTTTCCCTTTTATCGAGGAAGACAGATTTACCTCTGATGTATCCAACAATCATAAGAATAAAAATAAAATAAACATGTAGGTTCAAGAGGAATTTCAACAAGGCAGTGATAACAATTTACAACTGAGTTTTATTCAGTTAAAACAAAATCGATATTGTTCAAAGTGAGGAAACGGTAATATGTAAGTTGGGATCATGTTCCCATCGAGCACCCTAAATCTTTGCAAATCTAAAAGGATGACACCGGTGACGTCACTGAAACGTCAGCAGCGTTAGTTACCAAGTTAAACTATGTCCGCGTGTTGAAAATAGAGATTCTGAACTGGTGTCGCTAGTCTGTCTCTGAAATGTTAAGTTGTTTATAGGTTTGTTTGTTTTTCGAAGTTACTAAGAGACTTTTTTTTTCTTCCAAAAAAATTAAAAACTAAAAACTATTTTTTATTTGATAAAACATAGGTTGTTTATAATTTTTTAAAACTAACAAACTTTCAAAGTTAAGAGACTTTCTTCCGAAAAAAATAAAAACTATTTCTTGTGCTTTTGTAATTAAAGTTCAATGTGTGTGGCAAATATGTAATGGTAGTGAGTAGGGAGTGAGTTTATGAAGTAAAACAGTTCACACATGTGTGTGTTTGTGTGCTATGTATCACCAGGTGTGATTAGCAGTTTGCATGTGTGTGTCTATAACAAAACGTAGAGACAGTTCAATGTATATATGCGTAAATGATAAGAGACAGTAGTAGTAATTGCAACCTGCTGGAAAGGATGAGAAGAAGTGTGGTCTTCTTGTGTTGGTGCTGATGATGAGAATTGAATACTGAAATGCTGTCTCCCTGTTCTCTTTGAAGCTGAATGTGTAATTTTGAATCTCTGCCAGTTACATTGTTAGATTATTTTTATAAGAAAAGATCGGCTCCTGTCAAGGGTTTAGGAAGTCGGGCTCTGATTGGTTGAATATTATGTTAATGTAGATATTTGAGGTTAATACTTTTGGAGGGAAAATTTGTATGAGAAAATTGGTGTGAAATCCTGGGAGCCTGTTTTTGCACGAAATTGTTCACTTAGATTTAAGTGGCCCTATACTACTAACCTTATTACGTAATATTTATGTTTAGAGTAGGATGCTGTCGGATCTCATCTCCAAACATTTATCCTCCAAAAATCTCAACAAAAGAATTGCACCAACGAAGTAGAAAAGAATCATTCAAATAGGCTCAGCAGCAGCAGCAGCTCAACAATTATTTTGGATATCAACTATTTTTCGACCAATGAAAATGCATCTATAATCCAATGCTTGTGGGAGCCTACCTATTTCCCTTATATGCAGATCGCAGACAGTTTCAAGTCAGACACGGCCGACTCACACACACACACACATATGCATTTCACCTGCGTGCGAAAGGCAATCTCACATTCACCAAAACAGCAAGTAAATGACTCACACCATATGCATAGGTTTGCATTGATTGGCAAGACTTTTTACTTTACGGCCATCCATAAAAAGAATACTGTCCATTTAAAAATAACAAAATAATATATGAAAAATTACCCAAAGCAGTAATTTTTAAAAAAAAAGAAATTTTATTTGATAAATTCCCTTTTGTTCGTTAAAATGACATACATACATTTCGATCTGGTACAGTAAGTGAAAGAATAAGTAAAGATTAAAAAAAAAAAATCGAATTAATCGAGAAAATCAAAAAAATCTCTCTAAAAAAATATTTAATGTTAATATATATATATATGCATGTCCTATATTATAGCAAGGTAAATTATTTTGACCATGAAAAACTGTTTATTTGAACATTTCAACACAATTATACTTTACAATTACAACATATTTAGCTAAAAAAGGGATTTAAGTCAATTTGAAACTTTATTAATTGCATTGTTTTCTTCTTGAATTATACAAAACACAACACTTTACGTACTAACACAATAATTTAATTAAAAAATATAAAACAAATGGACTTAAAATGAAATGTTTTTTTTGCTTTTTCACAGGCGGGGGGAAATGCTTCACAATCTCGCCCACCCGATGATAAAAACGGCGAACAAATAAAAAGAAATAAGAGTATTAATGAAAGAAAAACAATAAAAAAATCGATAACATTGAAAACGAGAATTTGAATTCAATTGAAACAAAAAAATTCAAATAAATTAAAATTCGTGAAGAAAACAATTAAAATACAATCATAGTAACGTTTAAAATTGAAAACAGGAAGTTAACGCTGACGTTTCGTTGACGTGAGAAGAAAAGAACAGATACTACACTTTGATCTTTTTTTGAAAATAACCCAATTTGATTTTTTGTTAGGCTTTCATACTTTGAAATTATGGCCGTTAACTTTTGGTGGGGTCTAACGAAAAAGACCCCTGCATTTTATCAAGAAACAAATTTCAACTAATTTCACTTAAAAAATTAACATTTCTTCCATCAGCTGTAGTACTAACAGCATCATGTGATTACTCATGTTCACAGTATTCAGTTTGCTTGGCATATTTTTTAATTTGCTTGCCTTACTTTTAAATTTGCTCAAGAAATGGTAAAATGCTTCTCACCCTTGATGATCAAAAACAGATCATACATTGGGAGAAAATTCTACATCAGTTAACCAAGTTAAAAAAATAGAAACAATCTTTTTTTGCCAGTAATTTTTTGTGCTTTTAATCCATTAGACCTCAACAATCTTCCTAGAAGCTGTTTTTAGAAAAAATGTTTTTTAAGGTTTTAAAAGCCCCCCTTTTAAAACCTTACAATGTAACTGTATGGTAAACTGAACCATTACTTTCAGTCCATTGTATGGAAGTGAGGCTTCAAAGCATGTTGTTTCTTCTCTTGAAGGTTGTTACCTAGGTTTCTTTGATATTTTAATGATGATTTTTCGGGCATCCCGCATGGCCGTCCCACCCAAAAACCTTAATGAAAGCGCAGAAAAATCGTTATTAAAATATCAAAGATGCCTCACAAGGGAAGTAGCCGAATACTTTGAAGCCTCACTTCCATACAACAGACAGAATGTAACGTTCCCGTTTACCATACAGTTAGTAAACCCTTAAAAAAAACTTCTAGGAAGATTGTCTAACAGATTGAATGCAGAAAGAATTACTGGCGAAAATTGTTTCTATTTTTTTTTTAACTTGGTTATCGAATGTAGATCTTTACCGAAAATTATTTTTTCGCTATCCGAGAATGGCTTTTTTGAGTTTAATAGAAACTGCTCACCCTTCAAATGGTGCCCAGGGAACGTGCTATGACTGCCATACCCTACAGTGTTCCCTCGCTATCTATACAACTAGAATTTTCATTGATAATGAAAATTAGCCAGTTGATGTACAACATCCCATATGACCCCCAAAACGTCTCTGGAATTGGTTAAGGAGCCCCACCACCCGAGAGGAGGCTGTCCTGTATTCCAAATTCTACTAACAGAAGCAGGTAATTATATATAATGTAAATAAATTGCTAATGGTTTTATTATAGAAATGCACTGAAAATCATGATGAAAAGGATTGTCAGTGATCAGGAATGAAGGTGATCAGGAATGAAGGCAAGCATTACTCACAGAATAGGGCTATTATATATATAAAGTAAATGCATTGCAAATGACTTTACTATAGGAATGCATTGAAAATCAGAAAGAAGGGATTGTCAATGATCAGGAATTAATATAAGCAGTACTGGCAAAATCAAGTTGTATATATAATGTAAATGCATCGCTATTGTTTTTACAATAAAAATGCACAGAATTTCAGGAAGAAATTGATTATCAGTGGTCAGGACTTAAAGCAAGCATTACTCACAGAATAGGGCTATTATATGTATGATGTAAATGCATTGCTAATGATTTTACAAGAGAAATGCATTGAAAACCAGGAAGGGTTGTCAGTTGTCAGAGGTTGCTGACAGAATAGCGCTATTATATGTATAAACCAACCATTTTCTTTTTCTCTTGGATTAATATATCTTTGAAGAATGAAAAGAATTAATTCTACCAGATTTTTACTCTACAGAAGCAAGAAGAGTAGAAGATATTTTTAATATGTATTGTAGTGTTCATATTTTCTAGATAATCTATCGTATTGATAATGTAATGATTCTG
>VCCN01003376.1:2984026-2996420 GCA_006491835.1 Architeuthis dux
TTTAAAAAGACAGAATGTGATGGTATTGTTTTCATAATTTAATTGGTAATGTCCTAGTTTACGTTTGTAAAATAGTTTTCCTAGGAGAATTCTTTTTGCTTTGAATTTGAAGTATTTTCAATCCATTTGACCTTTGAACCTTCTGGAAATTTGTTAGACTTTAGAAAATAAATTTGAAAAGGTTTTACGAGGGTCCTTATTACAATGTAACTATAATGCAACTGGGTACTTACTCTCCATCATTTTACGGAGGTACAGCTTACATGGCACCATGTGAAAAATGACGCAAGCTGCATGATGTTAAAAAATAAAAATAAATAAAAGAATTCATAGAAAATAAAATCGGAACAAAGGGAAGATAAATCATGGAAGCCATACTTCCGTCCATATATATATTAATATTATATATATTATTGTGTACTCTGCTTTGCTTAGTTGTGTATCTTTTGATGATATATAAACGGGAAATTTAAAGAGAATGTTTCTTCTTAAAAACATATAGGTAAAATAAAGGTAAGTTCAAAGAGACAAGTAGCTCACACTTCATGAGCTCCACAGAGCACCGGTTCCGGACCTCAATCCACTTGCTGTTCATCTTGGAGAAGATTCTCACCACAAACCCGAGGCTGGTGATGATGTGGGAGATAATGGAGAGCATATTTGGCAGATCAGCCGCCTGAAATACAGCCATCCACTTGGCTGTGGCAGCCAAGTGGACCTTTGTTGTTCCATTGACCCCCCCACACACACACCTTCAAGCTTCTCTACACCGATGTTCACTGTACTGCACTCTTCATAGAGGTCGTCCATGTTCACTCTGGCTCACAAATCTTCTCCAGGTCATTGAAGGTGAGCTTGCCATGGAGCAAGAGAGGGCCGGTAGACAGTGAAGCCAATTGCTTTCAGAGGCGTTAAACCTCGATGAAACAGTGAACTCCTCCCTTGCCATGCTTGCATCAACTGGAGAGAGATGTTGCAGCTTTGTTCTTGTGAGGAAACCATAGAACTGGTCATCTCACCTCAGGAATGCATGATGGGATACAGATCTGCACATGTTGTGGCATTGGCCTCAAGATTCTTGACAACCTCTTCAAAGAGAGAGAGAGAATGTTGTTGCAGAAGAGGAGGTAAACCTCCACAACATCGTCATCATCCTCCTGTACTCCAGAATCACTGGTGAGCTTCAACAAAGTCCTGATTTGTTTGGGGAATGTAACGTTCTTGTTGTTTTTAGTGCTTTTGTTCGCTTTGTTGTTCTTTCTGTTCTAGCTGTGTGATTCCTACTTCTGGTCAGCGTTTACTGGGACCGGAATGGAGGCTGCTGGGAGCTTGCTTAGGCATGTTTATTGATTTAACATACTTATATATAAACATTGCAGGGCCTTCAACTTCAAGGTTGATGAAGTATGACTTCAATGCCGAGCAATTTTGGATATAAAAATGTCAAAAGAGTTGGCAACACTGAACAGTACACACATTAGCCAACCAACAACAACTAACCGTATCCACTTCTGGGGAAGTCTGGGGTATCATGAACTGAACGATTCCACTCTGTGACCTTGCGCTGCTCGGATGTGGTAGTTCCCTGCTGAATGTTGCCTCAGGCCAGACAGTCCACCATGAGCGACAGAAAATACTCTGTGACAAACTGTACAGTTGAGTTTGCTTTGAACTGATTCTCACTGACAGAACTGACCCACACATGGTTCATCTGCCACTCACTCCTGTATTTGGACATTCTCTTTATTTTTGCAGAGGGACTATTCAGCAACATTTTTTAAAAATTTGCACGTCTGAATCTGTTATAATTGCGTATGACTGCATGGAAATTAGGTTGGTTGGCACAGCAGAACAAAACAGCACGAAGACGGACGACCCGTGTATACAAGAGTTTTTTTTCAACTGCCAAGAACAAGATTTCCGTTCTCTTAGTTCCTGATCCGCTTAAGGGGAGAGGGATCAAAGTGTCCGCCGTGGTGCCCTGCTTTACACCCGACCGACTAACATCTGATCGCAAATGCCATAAGAGCTTAAAACTCATTAACTTGACGGGAATTTCAGTTGGCTGCTGACTTCAGTTAATTTTCTGATGTCTGCCTCCATTCTCTTTATACTGTCTCTAAAAATAAAAACATAATAAAACAAACAAATGAATAAATAAAAACTAACAGGCAACATACTTATTGAATGAAGCAGAGGTTTTCAAAGTGGGTGCTGGCGCGCCGCATGATATTTGAAAATTTTAATACACTCAATTCACACCTGACTAACGTACTCTGATCGCAAACTCATTAACATGACAGGAATTGCAGTTGACTGCTGACACCAGTTAATTTTCAGCTGCCTACCATCATTCGCTTTATTTTTTATCTCTTATTCTTTTGCTTGTTCAAGATGCTAGACACATTTATCAACAAAAATAATCTAGAGTGGACGAAGTGCGTTGGTATCTGTACAGATTGGTGGTCGTTCTATGTCCGGAGCTCATGGGGGGATTGCAAGCACTAATTCAAAGCAAAGCTCCTGATGCAGTGTGGACCCATTGTATGATTCACAGGAAAACACTTGCATCAAAGCATCTGAGTGAATGCAGTGAATCTGGTCCTGGAATATTTAGTGAAAATGGTCAACTATATAAAAAGTCAGCCATTAAAGGCACAATTTTTCAAATATTTATGCGAAGATATCTTTGTTATACTACTGCAGCTCGTGATGGCTATCTTGTGGAAGTGTACTGTCTTGTACGTTCAAATTACGACAGGGACCATACATATATCTTGAAAACGAGGGACACGAGTACGCCAAATACTTTGTGGATACAGATTCTTTAACCAAATTGCTGTATTTGTCTGATATCTTTGAAAAGCTGGATGTGTTAAATCCCTCCCAGCAAGGACGCAACATGTACATTTTGAAATTGGTAGAGAAGATTTCAGCCTTCAGGAAAAAAAATATTATTATGGAAAAGAAAAATGAATGAAGACGGTGGCAAAGAGGTTTCCCATTGTTGCAACAGTTTGTGACGTCAAATGATGGTGATTTTACTCAGGATATAAAATTCATTTTGAAGAACACCTATCTCAGCTTAGCAACTGGTTTCAAAAATAATTTCAAGAATATAATATGGAGAAATTCACATGGATTCAAGACTCAATGAGGGCCCTAATCTCCATCTGATTTTATGTCTGCAGAGGAAGAAAAACTAAATTTGCCAACATGGAATTAACTGAGTTTTGGATACCAGTGAAAGATGAATATCATCTGCTAAGTGCTACAGCTCAACGAATCCTAAGAATAAAATATCACTACACCCTGTGACTTTCTTTTGTAGCCATCGTTATAACTTTTTTCTTCTGTGACCTTTTGTTTTGTAGTGGCCATTACTTGAGATATTTAAAGACAAACAGCTTGTAGTTGAGGTTATTTTTGTCTCAACCTTTAAGAATATAAGTATTTCATGCCATGTCTTATTCCTGGAGAATAAATATAATACAATGAAATCTAAAGCATTTATACCACAGTTTCTATTTGCAATCTACATTTTGTCACTGAATTCAGAAAATGAGAGTAACTTCATGGAACAATTAGTGTGGGAGCTCATTTCAGGGCAGTATTGCCAACACTTTTGAAATTGTTATATCCAAAATTCATGCCAGAAGAAGAGAAATTCCCATGGATACAAAACCCATTCAGGGCCCAATCTCTATCTGACTTCACATTGAAAACTAAATTTGCCAAGATGGAATCAACTGAGTTTTGAATATCAGTGAAAGATAAATATCCTCTGCTAAGTGTTAAAGCTCAATGAATCCTAATTCCATTTGCAACGACTTATCTCTGCAAAGCTGGGTTTTTGGCTGTAACTGTGATAAAAAACAAATATTGTGCAAAAATTGACGTGGAACAGGAAATGAGGCTGACTGTCATCAGTTTGATTCCAACATTAAAAAAACTGTGGGAACAACAGGCTCATCCATCCCACTAGTAATCATGATTATTAAAAGAAAGAAATATATGACATTTTTATGAATTTAAATTACAGGATTTGTTATTTTGGTCAAAATTCGGTTAACCGAACATAAGTAAAAAAAAAATGAAAAATTACTTTTCCTGTAGTTTGGACTGCTTTGATTGCATCCGATCTTCATTTCTTCCAGAAAAACTCAATTTTTATAGGGGAAACGAGTGAATTGGCTCTAAAGTTGGTGATCGATTTACAGTGTATGTATAATGTAAAACTAGTACATTATCTAAGCAAATCAATCTTAAATATTTTTGTAAAATTATTCCAATCAGAAATGCATTTTTTGGTGATCGAATTTAATCCATATCTAGTTGTTATGCAAAATGGAACATAGAGGCATCACAATGCTGAGCCTTTTGTACTTTAATGAATGAATTTCTTTTGTTCATCTAAAATACTATTGAAGACCAGATGGGGATACCATATTTAATGAATCATTTACAAATAAATAATTTTGCAATACCATTTGATTTTCAAATTCTACTTTGTTAATGAAAATCTGTTTTTTTCCTTTCTAGCAAAAACAAGAAAACAATATTTTTCTATTTTTAATAACGTTTTCAAAATAGGGTATCAACGATTTAAAAAAAAAAATAAAGGAAGTGCCCATTGCTACAACAACAAAATATTTTCTTTTTAATCTATCTTTACTTTTTTTCTTTACACAAAATGATTTTAATTAAAACAGTAACAATTTACTACATTATACAAAATATATACAAATAAATAAAATTGATTATTTTTAGTTTTCAATTAAATTAAATTGATTTAAAACAATATTACATTCTTACAGTTTTTATTGTGAATACCGTCGATTGTCGGTAATATATTCTTTTTAATAATCAGAAGCTTTAAATAAAGGTAAGTAAATTTAAATTATCTTGTTATTGTTTTGATTACATTCATTTTGTGTAAAAACAAAGTACATCCCGGAATTCAGCCACATATTCAAAAACATCTAGAATCTAGATTGGCTAAATCGTATTTTAGCATCCCAAATTATTGCACATGTTTTCCTGTTTGTTTTGAAAAATATCTGGAGTAAATTCTCATTTAAATTCAAATTTAACAATTAAAAATTAAAAATCAAAATTAACACTAACCCTTTTGTCAATTTAAAATTAAATTCATTTGTTTCGTTTAATTTGTATTCGTGCTCTTTCGTAAATTTTTACTACACCAATTCCCCTATAATTAAATTAAAAAATGACCTCAACTGAGGTGAGTAAACATTGTATTATGAAAATCTTTATTGGTGTTGTATTATCTGTACTTGTGTTGTAATAAAATAGATTGTAATTCTTCATTTGTGTTTGTAATATTCCCACAACAAGTGCGATAATTTGGGAGGCTAAACTTTCCTAGATTCTAGATGTTTTATAAATGTGGAACGGAAAAGAAAAAAGATTTTTAAAATTCCGTTGACAAAACAAGTAAAATAATCAAATTGTTTACATCATGTGTGGAGTCACGTTTTTTAAAGTAGGTAAACACAATGTCAAATTTCTTATTAGGGCAGAGAAGTGGATTTTTAAAAAAAATTAACAATCGGGTGGGTTTGAATAAGAGCAGGGGGGGGGTCGATTTGGAAAATTGAAGATTATTATTATTAGAGTATGTAAAAATATCTGAAAATATATTTTGATATTTTCTAATACCGAAAAGAATTATCACAAAGTTTACAAAATATCTTCATATGGATAAATGGTATTTAATGTTAATATAATTTCATTTTGAATTTTCTGAGATGAGGAATCTTTATTCAGACTAGTGTTATTATTGCCACAACATTTTGGCTTTCTTCAAGTGTGTTGTACTTGGTAGCCTACTAGGAATTTCAAACTGAACCCTTTATTCAATGTAGGGGTTAGATTGTTCTAGTTCTAGTTTAGGCATGTATTAACTTCTTATAGACCCCTCCCAGCATAGTCCCATCGACCCCTGGACTAGATAAAAAGAGTTTGTTAGGAAAGATATGGAAAATTACATATTACTTTTACAGCAGGATAAATAATGTGAGGTTGAGTGAGTGAATCTTTGGCAATGAGGGGCAATCTTGTCTAAGCAGAGGTGAATAGAAAAGTTACCCCACACAATGTCTGTTTCTTCTGGTCAACCAAAAAGACCCATCTTCTCTAAGCGGAGGTGAATCTCAGATGATGCTACCTGCCAAGAGAGTTTAATAATGATGCTTCATGACAAAATGTGATATAAATGCAGTCAAGAGAGGGTTAACAGAAGAGTTCATCAATAGAGAATAGAAAAGTTACCCCCTTTAATGTCTGTTTCTTCTTTGGAGTGGTCAACCTAAATGAGGCAATCTAATATGGTTTCCCTCCAGTGTGTGTTCTCATATATACCACAAAAGAAGCTCCCCATGTCTCACAAGAATATAGTTTTTCTGTAGTGTGATCTAACATGTTGCACCAAAGTGGACTTCACTGCAAAGGTAGATCCACAGGTTTCACAAGAATAAGGTCGCTCTCCAGTGTGTGTTCGCATATGTACAACCAAATTTTGTTTTTGTGCAAAAGAATATCCACAGATTTCACAAGCATATGGTTTCTCTCCAGTGTGTTTTCTCATATGATGAGTCAAATCAGATTTGTGTGCAAAAGAAAATCCGCAAACATCACAAGAATATGGTTTTTCTCCAGTGTGTCTTCGCACATGTACCACCAAATTTCCTTTTTCTGAAAAAGAAAGTCCACATGTTTCACACTGATATGGTTTTTCTCCAGTGTGGGTTCGCATATGTACAAGCAAATTTTGTTTCTGTGCAAAAGAAGAGTCACAGGTTTCACAAGAATATGGTTTCTGTCCAGTGTGTGTTTTCCTATGTTGAATCAAATGAGACTTTTGTGCAAAAGAAAATCCACATGTTTCACACTGATATGGTTTTTCTCCAGTGTGTGTTCGCATATGTATCACCAAATTTTGTTTTTGTTTAACAGAAAATCCACAGGTTTCACAAGAATATGGTTTTTCTCCAGTGTGTGTTCTCTGATGTCGCACCAAAGCTGACTTCCCTGCAAAGGTATATCCACAAGTTTCACAAGAATAGCGTGTCTCTCTAGTATGTGTTCTCACATGTTTCACCAAATCTGATTTGTCTGCAGAAGAATATCCACACGTTTCACAAGAATACGTTTTTTCTCCTGTATGTGCTTGCATGTCTTCAGCAAGATGTAACTTGTATGAAAAAGATCCACACTTTTCATATGATTTCTTTCCAGTTAAAACTGTGATGCTTCACAAAAAAATACAGTGACAGCTTTTACATAGAGAATCCTTTTAGAATATTTTTCTGTGTTTTTGATGCGATGTCAACAGTTTTGTTTTCATTCATTTAACTTGACAATGGTAACAAATGCGCCTTTTGTGCATCAGATATTTTTTCCCAGCCACAACATCTGTGAATGAAAAGCAATAAAAGATATATCAATATAGGTAAGACTTGAAAATCATAGACTTCTAAATATTGCAAAAAGTTATCTCCCTTTATGACTAAGAGTGGTTAGATATTTCCATTTTTAGCTAACTTTATAGCTAAAAATGTTAAATACGCTCGAAAAACCATACAAAGGCTCCTGAAATGCTAAGTACGCTCAAAAATTCATTAAAGTATAATCATTATCATCATCAAATAATATATTTATTAAAATAAAATTTAAACATTAATTAATAGTGTACTCAACATTGCAGGAGCCTTCATAACATTTTTAGCTATACAATTAACTGGAAATTAAAAAAACAAGTGTGAATGCTGCCGGACACAAACTAAGGGATCATTTTAACATAAACTTTCAATAAAAGAGTTTTTTGCATACAGGAGTAAATGTTTAAATTTTCAGCCCTCTAGCTCTGTTGGTGTGGCATGTATGCGTGATACATACACAGCCAGCCAGATTACCTAAAAAACTGAAGAAACCTATGTTGACAGTTTCTAATAAAATCTAGTCTAATCTCTTTGTATAATACGGTTAATATTTCAAAATATCCATTTATAAAATATCTGACAAGATGAAATTAAACCCGACTCATTTTTATATTGCTAACAACAGTCAAATCAAAAAGAATTGGGAAATGTTCAGATTTAGGTGAGTGTGAATATTAACCATTGAAGAAATCGACTACGGATGCACAAAATGGACAAGAGTTGATTGCAAAATCAAAGGGAGATAACTGAAATCATATAAAAGAATAGAAAAATCTAATAAAAATAAAAATACTATATTCTTAATTCATTTATTAAGAAATAATACTGAAGGATGAAAAGCAGACACAAATTGAATGCAAATGGATCAACATTAAAACAATGTACTTGTTTAATTCAATATGTAATATTCATTTATATTATATTTTTTTGTGATTTAAGGTGTACGTCAAATGCTGCACAAAGAGGGATTGGGAAAACACTGACACAGTTTAGTGCAAACAGTCACTGGATAGCACGTCAAATGCTGCACAAAAAGAGGGTTGGGATAAACAATGACACAGTTTGGTTTGAACAGTCACTGGATAGGATGTCAAATGCTACACAAACAGGGGGCTGGCAAAAACACCTCAAGTCAGCCAAGTCTGAAATTAAGTTATCTTGTTCCTCACAAGATTCCAATACGTTCCTAACAACATCGGAACAAGCGAAGACAACAACACTGTAACTTGTTTCAAACCGATCACTCTCCTACTCTAGCCAGCAGAGAAGCTTTCTGATTTCTTTCTTCCCCCAACTGCCTTTTTATCAGGATGGGAATCAGTCATGTACTCGAATGTTACACTAGCCGATCATAACATACGGGCATCACAGAGACGAGTATCACACACCTGGATATAAATCTTTACATCACATTACATTATGCTTATGCAAATGTGTTCACTTTTCTCTTTTCCATTTTTAAAAATAGTTTGGAATAGGTTCGCAAAAAACCCGGGAGGTAACTTCAGTAGACCCAATTATTTAACCTGCTGCTGCTGCTAACTTATTATGGAACAAAAGAAAGCAGAAAACATAACCATTTAAAACTGTATTTTATTAAATTTAACTACAAAGGATATAATTTCGGGTTAGTGTTAGGGTTAAATTTAATAATACAGTTTTAAATGGTCAAGATTTCTGCTTTCATTTGTTGTGTAATAAGTTAGCAGCAGCAGCAGCTTAAATAATTGTGTCCTTTGAAGTTATCTCCCTTTTTTATATTATCAATTTATTTATAAATATTTTCTGTATAAATATAGTTACAAAATTATCCGAATAAATTTTACAAAAAGCTAATTCATGCATAAATCTTACAATGTGCCATGCATGCGTCTGTATTTGCCCTAAAAAGAGACATTTTTTAAACAAAATGAAAATCCGGACAACCAGGAGTTGATCCATATTATCAAAAATATCTAGAATCCTGATTGGCTAAATCATATTTTAGTATCCCAAATTATTGCGCATACTTGACCGTTCCTTTTAATGGTTACACATGCGTGAAATTAACACATATGTTTTCCCCGTTCTTAACACTATCTCTTTCGTCAATTTAAAAATGAATTGAACATTTAAAAATCAAAATTTGTTTCTTTTAATTAAAAACCTTTAAATTCAGAAATTACCTCAACTAAGGTGAGTAAACATTGTATTATTCATGCCCTTTCGTAAATTTAAATTAAACACATTTAAATTCAGAAATGACCTCAACTAAGGTGAGTAAATTTATTTATTTATTAATATATTATGCATGCATCTGTATTTGCCTTAAAGAGAGTAATATACATCAATATATAAAACGTTTTTTATAAATATTATTTAATTTATTTGATATATCTTGATGGAATTGTGGGACAAATATTTAAATGAGTATCTTTTATTTATAATAAATATTAATATAATGAATAATTAATAATATAAATGAATTAAAAAAGAGTAAATAAATAATATTAAAAATAGATATTGAATTAAATAATTAATTTTAATGTTTAATCAGTTGGTTCCATATCTGCCTTTGTTTTTGTTCATTTTATGCATCTATAGTCAATTTTGTCAATGATTAAAATTTGCACTTACCTAAATCCAAAGATAGCCGAACATTGAAAATTTAATGAAACAAGGCGTTATAATAACTTCTTTTTTAAACAAAATGAAAATCCTTTGTATTTTGTCCACTTACCAGTTATTTTTGGTTATACAGGATTAAAAAGCGATTAGCTATAAAATGGCTACTTACTTCTGTTTAACTTTAGCAATAAAAATGGCTATTTTCGTTTTTTTATAAAAAAGAAACAAAGATTTAGTGGCAATATATTGCTTAGGGTTGAATTGTTTCATTCTTACCTATGTTACAGGACAAAATCTGTTTATGATTCATTTCATAAATGTTATATCAGCTCCCTTTCCTCATAGCTAGACATGGATCACAGACTGCAAATCTGTTCCCTCTCCCCTTGCTGTCACCCTGGCTGACATTTTCGTTCTTGGCTCGCCACCTGAAGCCACGTTGGAATTTGGCACTTATACTTAATTACATTGTAGTGGCTCAGAATTCATGATATCTTACCGGTGATAAGCAAGGAAGTGTCCCTTGAAGGAATCATTCCGGTGCTGCAACATTGAGGTGCCATTCGACTTATTGCATCAGTGTTGTTGCCATCAAGGTAACGGTGGTGGAAACCAAGGTGGTTACAGGAAGGTGACCTTGGAAGTTCGCTAAGGAGTAACAACTCACCTGCCAAATCGGCCGGCCCCGAAGAGATGGACTAATGCCAGACAATTGCGGTGAGGAGCGCTCTGACATGTCAAACCGATGCCATGACCAGTGGGAGGGCGCCGCAGCGTGCACGGAAGTCGATGTTGACTAAGTGAAACATACATAAATACACAGCATTTGCGACGGATCTGCTCATGGCGTATGACCAGTTCGTAATGCGATACTTATGCCCGGGCGAGTTGGTTGATGTATATTTGGCAGAGTTGGCTAAGCTATCGACATTGTTCAGCGGGACGACTGAACATGGCCTTGTGTGTGCATTTGTGGCCAGATTGCCAGACTACGTCAAGCAGCTCCTTTTCCCAAATGGACGCTGGCCAGGGCCATAATGAAAGAGACAGCGCCTGAAGAACTGATCGAGGCAGCCGTTCAACCAGTGAAGGTCTGCATGCAAACAGCCTCTGTCGGCACTCGCCTTGGCACTACCACGGGCTAAAGGTGCTCTGGTCCCACTTTGCCAGTGATTGTTGCTATCGATGTGCGGTGGTCGTGCACGTACAAGTTTACGTTGCTACTGGATTAGGCCACTTGGCACGGAATTGCTCGAGATGTAGTGGTCATGCCGTCGACGCCAATCTTTCCCCAAACAAGATGAGAACGAGGAAGCACCTGTCTGTGCGGCATGGAAATGGTCAAACACCCAGGCGCCTGCAGAACTGCGTACCAGGGTGGTTGTGGTGGCCATCAAGGCAATGGCAGTAGAAACCAAGGTGGTTTCAGGAAGGTGGCCATGGAAGTCCACTAAGGAGTGTGTAACAACTCACCAGCCGGACCCGAAAATAGATGCCGCTGGAGCAATGGGCTGATACCAAACTGTTGCTGCGAGGAGCGCTCTGACACATCAAACTGATGCCATGACATGCACAGAAGCCTAGTGCATGAGCCCGGGTGGAGCCAACTGCAGGTGCAGAACTTGTGTGGGTAAAAGCACCCCAAAGACAGTGCACGACCAACTCAACTGGAGACGAGGTTGAGGCGCAGAAACGGGCAGAAGCAACACCCTCACAAAAAAATAAACATTTATTTTAAAAGTTCAATTCTACGTTGTAATTAATGAAAAAAAAAATTTCTTTTTTTTCCCCTCAATAATTTGGACTTTCCTCTTTCTAACAAGAACAAGAAAAACTTCAGAACACATTTTTTAAAAATGTAATTACCTTTTAAAATATAGGGAGCCGACGATTTTAAAAGTGGCGTGGGTATGTCTATCATACGTAATTACTGAAAATTTCATTAAAATCCAATAGCTGATTTTTGGTATTTTTAAAAAGCTTTTAGGTTTTCCGCCTGATCGATTTTGCACATAGCTAGGACTAATAAGTCTTTTGTTTTTTCTTTACATAATTAAAATAAATTACATTGTTTCTTCTTTGACTTAAAATCGGAAATAGCCATTTCTATTGTTGAAGTTAAACGGAAGTAGTCATTTTATAGCTAACCGTTTTTTTAAACACATATAACCAAAAATTAACCCACTTACCTTTCAGATGAGGAAATGCAATGAGAAAAACAAAATGAAAATCCTTTGTATTTTGTCCACTTACCTTTCAGACAATGTTTCCAAAGAACTATATATGGTAAAAAATTCAACTAATTATGTCTTCAATATCATATT
>VCCN01003376.1:2997305-3014359 GCA_006491835.1 Architeuthis dux
TAACAAATGGAAAAACACGATGCAAACGTGAAATTATTTGAAGAAATTGCCCCGCCTTACAACAAGTAAATCATTAAACGGTGTTATTCCTAATTCCGTCCCTTGTGTAAAAAAGACTTGATTTTTTTGCTTATTGTTAGCAAGCTAACCGGAAAGTTAGCATCGGATTGTTTTGAAAAGAAGCTAATATCTCTTTTTTCGTACTAATGTTTTTTAAAGGTTGGATTTAGCACCAGACTTGAGATAGCTTGATTCAACTTTTGAAATATATCTCTGTCCCTCCCAATCAAATGATCCATCATTGACGGCTGGATATTTTGTCACTGAATTCAGAAAATGAGAGTAACTTCATAGAACAATTAGAACACTTTTGAAATTGTTATATCCAAAATTGAGGCAAAACAAATCCAAAAATATCTGAGAAATTATCCAAAATTGAGGCAAAAAATATCCATAAATATCTAGATAGCCTTTACTTTACTAAATATCTAAAAAAAAATATCAAGATTTAACCAAAATAATCTAAAAATATCTGAGCCTCATCAAAATAATATCTAAAAACATTTTTTATATCTAAACGCAACAAAAAACAATCTAAATTTATATATAAAATATCTAAACTGATATCTAATATCTGAATCAAGGGGATTTGGCAAAATTTTGAAAATAATTGAGCCTCATCAAAAAAGTATCTAAACTGATAAAAACAATTTATTATATCTAAATGCAACAAACATATCTAAATCTAGATATAAAATATCTAAATTTGCCACACAGATTCAGGGTTTAACTTTTAATTTGTTGAAAGGCAATACTGGTTCATTTGCAGGTTGTCTGAACCAGAATGTCTACAACCTTCATGCCTAAACCCAGTTTATCTAAAATATTATAATAAGTACTAAATATGATTTTGTCAATGATTTTGTGTAAAAATATTGGAAATTGCAAAAGTAATCAAATATTTTTTTAAATACCCACTGATATTATTTATTTTTAATTCTTATATTGTTAAGACACTAATGAAATAGAAGTTTATTTTAAAAATACCCAGGAAAATTATTTTTTTAATTCATATATTTTTATATTGTTTCAAAGCACTTTTATTATATGAAAATTATATTTTATGTAACAGAAATTTCGGAAAGTTTTCGAATGCTAAATTTACGTCATTTTAATTTTGACAAAAGGACAACTTTTCACGCTGTTAATTTTCTGAAAAATTCATAGATTTTTCTCAGAGAAAGGTTATATCATATAAGAACAGTGCTTTAACAATATAAAAATATAAGAATTAAGAATTAATAATACCCTTGGGTAAACAATTCTTGAGTGCGGCCTTATTAAAAAATAATAAATTTCAATCTGGCGTTTAAACATGAAAAGGTTCCACATCCCTGGTTTAGACAAACTGAGTTTAGGCATGAAGATGTTAGACATTGTGGGTTTAGACAAAGTGAACGGTCACCAATACGGGATCATGCTTAGAAGTACAAAGAATTTTGTGTCCTCTTTGAAGAAGAATAGGAATCAATCCCTGCTTACCAAAAGCATTTGCTGTAACTACTGTCAATAATCGTTGGCTACGGGTAGAAAGAGATGATTCCTAAGTCCAGGTGTGGATCCAGAGGCGGGGGTTGACCCCACCCCAATTAAAAAAGATTTTTGAATACAGTTTACATTATAACGTGGATTGATGATGAACTCCAAAATATTAATATATCTCGAATATAGCTAGATCTGGCTCGAAAATAGCTAGATCTAGCTCCAAAATAACTCAATTGATCGTGGCTCAGTTATAATGCGGTTGGCTTTCTTGGACCCCAACACCCACGTTATAATGGGGGATGCCAGTATCTAAATAAAGAAATTTGATAAAAAACCCAAATGATTCCAAGTAATCATTAACTAACCTTAAGAACAAGTATTTATCAGACCCAATGTCTAATTAGGCAGATGGAGTGAAAAAAAATGTTTTTTTTTAAATTTGGAACACATCCCTTTGGTGGACTTGCATCTTGCCAAGTGGGTGGTCATAGAAACTTGTAAGAATAAAGTCCAGGTATCGACCAGACTTGAAACTTGCAAGGCTCACTAAGCTGATGCATGCAAAGGAAACTGGGACTTTGTCACAGCCAATGGGAGTTGTCTCTTAAGAGATGGGGGACACTTTACCGTACCTCATTCCCCAGTTGTGAATGATGATTCAGAAGATAAACATTTCATAACATTGAAAAAGTGATGGAAATAACCTTTCAACCTTATTCCAAATGGAATGATTCATTCATTTCTCTTACATATTTGCTTTCATTACTTTGCCAGATCTTGATATCAGATCTTAAAGGATTTTCTTGTCAATTCAACAGATTTTATATTGTAACACTATAACTGGTGTGTGGATTTTAGAAATATCTACGATTGATGGATGATCACAAAGCTTTTACAAGAAAGAATTTACAAAAAAGTTGTAACAAATTCAAGGCACAGATATTAATATAGTAAAAATTGGGACACATGACCATAATCGAAGCGGTTGTATATTCAAAAGTACAAAGCCACCCAGAGGGTAAAAAAAAGGATGCTAGATTTTATCTGTGTATGCAAAACAATGTAACGGATAAAAAAAAGGAAACGGTTGAATTCTGCTTTGCACTAAAACAATTAAAGAAATTTTCAGTCATTGAAATTGTGCAGAATTTGAGAAATAATAATCACAGTTAAATCTACTTTTTGGGTTTTGGTTGAAATTGTATTAAAAGGATGGTTGACCCTAAAAGGAAGAGTAGATTATACTAGTGAAATGAGAAACTTGTGTTTTGAAAAATAGAGATTTTTAATTAAGGAATTTGTTTACAAGAGAAATGAAGATGCTTTCTTGGAAATGGGTTTTCCCCAAGAGGGGGTCGAAATGACCGAATTACACATTGACCAAGCAAATGAGGTAATCTGTATAGTTCTGCCCATTCAAAGAAATAGTATGAGGAAACTAGCCAATGAAATCAAAGGGTAGCAAAGTAGAGGCGGCCTCAAATTACTGTCCAGCCGAATTTGGAATTTGGAAATTTACCTTGGGGTCATTCACCAAAAACCCTATGGATACCATACCTCAACCCATACCAGTAGTCTTCCATAAATACACATGGAAATCAGCCCTGAGGACAGACAGTGGATCAGAGCAGACCACAAGAGGCTTTTGAAGAGAGAGGCTGTTGAGACCTGGCGACACTGTGACCCCATGAGACGAAGTACTGGTGAAGTTTGCGGTTCAGCTAAAGTCCTAAATTATACTTAACCAAGCAACAACAAGAAGTGCTGACCATTCGTAACTGAAGGCTTGACACAGCTGTTCCCTGTCAATGCCAGCTCTGCTTATCTCACCATCTGAGTGCTTTGATCTCAACAGATTAGTCATAGACCTGATCGATCGACCGTCAATCTTTGTGTAACAACTAAACCCCTCAGAGCATCTAATAAAATGCCTTTGTTATTGTTATGAGCATTCTTCATCATTCCTTGAATTACCAACTTCTTTGGTAAATTCTCTCTTTGCAACCGGACCAATCCAAACTCGAAGACATTTCAACCAACTTCACCAACAACTCTTCTGCAGATCTTCAAGCACAATGTTGGTGTAGAAAATGTTGGCGGGGTGAGACCAGACCGAACAACAGGCATGTCTGTCACAATATGAAAAAATGTTTGTTCTGTATGCTATTTTTGCATCAGGATGTTTTCTTTTATGATTATAAAAAAATGTCTTGAAACACATTTTGAACATAATAGTAAAAACTTGAAAAACACAGAACATGGCTTTAAAGAATCAAAATTCATATGACATGGTCTGCAGAAGGAATAACCATGGCTTTTAATCAATCAAAATTCATATGACATGGTCTGCAGAAGGAATAGCCATGACTTTTAAACAATCAAAATTCATGACATGGTCTTTCTTTTCTGATGAGAAAAAATGTCTAGAAACACGTTTTGAATGTAATAGTAAAACCTTGAAAAACACAGAATAAGAATATTTTAACATAAAATGGATGAAAAAATACTAATGCTGTGGTAAGATTAAACAAACTTATTTTACAAAGTCTAGTTACATGTTGGTACATACCCCATAAATAGATATTTTGTGCCACTGCATTAATATTTTTTCGTCTATTTCATGTTAAAATATTCATGTTCAGTGTTTTTCAAGTTTTAACAATTATATCAACACATTGTGCAGGTACGCATTTTTCTTACTGGTCCACTTTTCTGAATTTTTCTTTTTAGAAGTCATTTATAACTTCTAGGTAAACAACTAACTTATTATTTGAATTAAGAATTTGCTGATTCTTGCATTTCAAGATGTTTTACTTCCTATACTTCTCCACAATTTGTAAATTAATCTATATATGTAAAAATATTGTAAACTATATTTCGATATTTTCTAATACCGAAAAGAATTATCACATATTTTACAAAATATCTTCATATTGATAACTGGTATTTAATCTTTATATTTTTTTTCAATAACACAATATAATTTCATTTTGAATTTTCTGTGATGAGGAATCTTTATTATTATTCGCTGACTTATTCAGACTAGTGTTATTTCCACAACATTTCGGCCTTCTTCAACTGTGTCTTACTTGGTAGCCCACAGGGAATTTCAAACCGAACCCTTTGTTCAATGCAGGGGGTAGATTGTTCTAGTTCTGTAGTCCATTTCAGGGGGGGTTATCTTGTATTGGTTATTTTACTGAGTCAATGATGTCACTTGTCTGTCTCTTCCACTGAACTAGCTTATATGATTTTCAGCCCTACTCTCGACCCAGTGAATTAAACTGCTTAATGCACTTATCCAACATTTTTATCCATGAGAATTGGGTGGTGGAAAGACAGACTTAAAAACTTAATGTGGCTTGGTGTCGTTTATCTGCCTTGTAGGTATAATGCAAGAAACTTAACCCTTGTTATATGAATGGGGGAAATACTTTATTTTTCAGTAGCCTATGCCATTCACAGGGTCATGTTACATGACAAAGTTTTGTCTAATTCATTTCTGCGGTTTAGGCATGTATTAACTTCTTACAGCAAACTTTTAGCAGAAACAAGATGAAAAATTAAATTTGTTAAAACTTTGTATCTAGTGTTTTACAGAGCAATTTTCATGACTTGATGTAATAAAAAGGTTACACACAATAAAACTATCTACAAGATGACAGATTTTATTGGTTACATTTCACAAAAGTTATTACAAAACCAAAATCACCCCATCTTTTGTTAGTCAGACTTTGTGTGAAATTCAACTTAATCATATTAAGGGCACTGTGCTCCCTCTTGTGCCACAAAATGGTTAACTCCATTGACTAGATATGGGGTCACCAAACTATTAAGACCATCAACCCCTTCATAGACACCCAGCTAGAGGGCTGCAAAAAAAAGGTCAAACGTTCCAATACCACATCCTAAAATGTATCAAATCTTTCAAAAACGTACCAAATCCATAGTATATAATTATATATCAAAATTGGGAGATTAACAAGAAATCAATAATAAAATACAAAGTAAACAACAATATATGTCAAAACATGTAAAATGTATCAAATATTCAATAGACCCCTCCCAGATAGTCCCATCGACCCCTAGGGGTCGATATGGACCACTTTGGCGATCCCTGGACTAGATGAAAGGTCATTAGGAAAGATATATTATTTTGTACAGCAGGATAAATAATGTGAGGTTAAGTGAGTGAATCTTTGGCGACGAGGGGCAATCTTGTTTAAGCAGAGGTAAATAGAATAGAAAAGTTACCCCACTTAATGTGTATTTCTTCTTTGGTGTGGTTAACCAAAGAGACCGATCTTCTCTAAGCGGTGGTGAATCTCAGATGATGCTACCTGCCAAGAGAGTTTAATAATGACACTTCATGATAAAATGTGATATAAATGCAGTCAAGAGAGGGTTAACAGAAGAATTCATCAATAGAGAATAGAAAGGTTACCCCCTTTAATGTCTGTTTCTTCTTTGGAGTGGTCAACCAAAATTACTCAATTTAGTATGGTTTCCCTCCAGTGTGTGTTCTCATATATACCACCAAATGAGACTTTACAACAAAAGAAGCTCCACATGTCTCACAAGAATAAGGTTTTTCTCTAGTGTATTCTAATATGTTGCACCAAAGTGGACTTCACTGCAAAGGTAGATCCACAGGTTTCACAAGAATAAGGTTTCTCTCCAGTGTGTGTTCTCATATGTGCAACCAAAGTTTGTTTTTGTGCAAAAGAATATCCACAGGTTTCACAAGAATATGGTTTCTCTCCAGTGTGTGTTCGCATATGTCGCACCAAACCTTGCTTTTGTATAAAGGAAAATCCACAGGTTTCACACGAATATGGTTTCTCTCCAGTGTGTGTTCGCATATGCCGCACCAAACTTTGCTTTTCTATAAAGGAAAATCCACATATTTCACACGAATATGGTTTCTCTCCAGTGTGTGTTCGCATATGTAGCACTAGATTTTTCTTTCTTGCGAAAGAACATCCACATGTTACACACGAATATGGTTTCTCTCCAGTGTGTGTTCGCATATGTAGAACTAAACTTTGTTTTGTTGTAAAAGAACATCCACATGTTTCACATGAATATGGTTTCTCTCCAGTGTGTGTTTGCATATGTCGCACCAAATTTCTTCTGCATGCAAAAGAAAATCCACAAGTTTCACACGAATATGGTTTCTCTCCAGTGTGTGTTCGCATATGTTGCACCAAACTTTGCTTTTCTATAAATGAAAATTCACATATTTTACACGAATATGGTTTCTCTCCAGTGTGTGTTCGCATATGTAGCACCAAATTCTGTTTTGTTGTGAAAGAAAATCCACATATTTCACATGAATATGGTTTCTCCCCAGTGTGTGTTCGCATATGTCGCACTAAACTGTATTTTGTTGTGAAAGAAAATCCACATATTTCACAAGAATATGGTTTCTCTCCTGTGTGTGTTCGCATATGAAGCACCAAATTTTTTTTGCTTGCAAAAGAAAATCCACAGGTTTCACACGAATATGGTTTCTCTCTAGTGTGAGTTTGCATATGTCGCACCAAATGTTGTTTCTGTATAGAAGAAAATCCACATGTTTCACACGAATATGTTTTTTCTCCAGTGTGAGTTCTCTCATGTTGCACCAAGGCTGATTTCACTGTAACGGTATATCCACAAGTTTCACACGAATATGGTGTCTCCCTAGTGTGTGTTGTCCGATGTTTCACCAAATAAAATTTGTCTGCAGAAGAATATCCACACGCTTCACAAGTATATGGTTTCTCTCCTCTATGTGCTTGCATGTCTTCGGCAAAATGTGACTATGAAAAAGATCCATACACTTTTCAATTGGTTTCTTTCCAGTGTGTGATACGTCACATAAAATGGAGATTAACAGCTTTTACATGGAGAATACTTTTAGAATATTTTTCTGTGTTTTTGATGTGAGGTCAAGAGTTTTGTTTTCATTCATTCAACTTGACAATGGTAACAAATGAGCTTTTTGTGCATCAGATATTTTTTCCCAGCCTGTGAATGAAAAGCAATAAAAGATATATCAATATAGGTAAGACTTTCCAAACAGGCATGAAATAGACTCTTCTAAATATTGAAAAAGTTATCTCCCTTTATGGCTAAGAGTGGTCAGATTTTTCTGTTTTTAGCTAACTTTAATAATGAAAATAAATAAAAAGTATAATTATTATCTTTAAATAATATATTAAAATAAAATTTAAACATTAATAGGGTACTCAATATTTCATGAGCCTTCATAACATTTTTAGCTATGAAATTAGCTGGAAATTAAAAAATCTACACATTATTAAGCATAAAGGGAGATATCTTTCTAGAAATCTATGGCCTTTCACATAGGACAGTTGCATATAAGCATAGGTACTAATGAGTTCACAACTGTTATCAACACATCATCAAAGCAAAATTATTATTATAATAGATTTGAAGAAGCCAGAACATTTCAAAATAGTTAATGCTGTGAAATAAATGTCAGTTTCATACTGCAATGATGAACTGATTACTGAGCCTTAGCTTACAAACACTAAGAGTTCAAGCATCTCCTTCTCCATGGTTGTATGGATACTGAGAATAAATGAAACAAGTGTTTTTCATATTGTAGCATGAAGTGAAAACCTCAATACATTTAGAGAAATGAACCAAAAATGCAAACCCATCATAGTAGACAGGTACACATGGATCCAAATCTAAAAGACCATTATTCAAATGGTCCACTTTAACAATGAAGATGAGATTCACTAAAGGAATAAAAATATTTCTCTATTCTATTTTTCATAATACACAATGTAGAGTTAGAGTAGATAATTCAGTGTCACAACTTACACAGTCCAATGGCATAAATTAGCATTAGTTTTAAGATATTAAACAAACATGGATGCAAAGGAAGCAATTTATAACATCAAGATCCCTCTCATACTGAAACTCCTTTTCAGATATAACAATAAACCATATATCTATTAACAAGATCTAGGGGAGCTGTTATAGGACCAAATCTGTTCATGATTCTTTTCATTATGTTAAATCAGCTCCCTTTCCTCATAGCTAGACACGGATCACAGACCTTTTCCCTGTCCCCTTGCTGTCACCCTGGCCGACATAATGGTTGCTACTTCCTCTTCATGACTACTAAAGTGTTGCTGGGATTTTGTGCAGTTCCAGAACTAGGAAAACTAGCCATACGCATTTATAACATCTAGATGACTTTATTGTGAGAAACTTTATACGAAAAGGCCAAGCTTTCAATTTTATAGTAACCTTAACAGCTGATCAATATGTTGTCTCTACAACCATCAGCACTACTTAGGAATGTGCACCCAATTTTTTGCGCAACTTTTCAAAATCTTTGATAGACAATTTTGAAAACGTATCTAAATGTTTTTTCTTGTTTTTGTTAGAAAGAAAAACGACCAAATTTTTAACAATGTAAAAGAAATACAAATTTTCATAAATTACAATGCAGAACTGACAGTTTTTCGATAAAAATGTAAGAAACAGAAATGGCTGCCATTTGTTTACGTCTTAAAATTTTAAGAAATTTCACTTATGGATGTCAATAAGAGTAAATATGATGTTGCAGAATTTGAGTCATCTATCTGTTGATTTTTCAATTTGAAATAGTGTTTCTGTCTGCGCTCCTAACATTAATCAATGTTGGCAACTCCAATTTGATCTTTTCGGGTAAAACTGCTTTTTTTTAAAAGTGGCTAAAATCGGCTAATTTTATGGCTAAAAATGTTATAAACTCATTTAAAGCCTAATTTTCAAATAAAATAACTATATACAAAGACTCTAGAACAAATTATTAATAAAAATTGTACATTTGCTTTTATTAAACTTTCCAGATTTGTAGTGGATTTGCAAAAAGATTTTTTTAGAAATAGTGACTTTTATAGGCAAAGAATTGGCTAAAAAGTGGGTGACCGATTTACAACAAACTTATGTTCAACTTGACCATACTTTTTTTCGGCTAAAACTTCTTAAAAGAAATATCTAAAATTGGTTAAATTTTTTCTACTTTCTTTATGGTTAAAATATAGAATGCATATGTTTTAGCTATAAAATAAAAATTAATTGGCACATAATTTTCAAAAGTTGGCCAGATTAAAAATCATGCCTCGCCCATAATTATAAGTATACTAAATTAACATATTAAAAGCTGTTGGCGGCGGGAGGGGGATATTTCATTTTATAATCACATGAAAAAAACTATTTTTTTTAAATTCGACATTTCATATGTAAGTACTGTAAATTTCATAAAAATCAAATAAATAGCTGATTTTTGGTAATTTTAAAAATGTTTTAGGGTTCTCCACATGATCGATTACGCGTATCGATTTCACACATAGCTAGCACTACTTAGTCTTTTGTTTTTTCTTTACATAATTAAAACAAATTACAACCGGAAATAGCCATTTTTATTGCTAAAGTTAAACGGAAGTAGCCATTTTATGGCTAACCGTTTTTTAAACGCGTATAACCAAAAATTAACACACTTATCGTTCATACCAGGAAATGCAATGAGAAAAACAAAATGAAAATCCTTTGTATTTTGTCCACTTACCTTTCAGACGAAGAAATGCAATGAGAAAAACAAAATGAAAATCCTTTGTATTTTGTCTACTTACCTTTCAGACGAGGAAATGCAATGAGAAAAACAAAGAGAAAGCAAACGGGATGATTTCTTCTTTGTCTTCAAGCGATTTCTCGAAATTTGGTCGATTTCTTAAGATTTCTCACTCAATCTACACAATTTCTCTTTTCTTCATTCAATTCATAACAATAATGTCAAAGTTGAAAAGAATGGCACAAAGAAAACAGAATTAACAAATAGAAAAACACGAAAATGTCCCGCCTGACAACACCGTAAGACCAAGTAAATTATTAAACGGTGATATCCCTAATTCCGTCCCTTGTGTTAAAAAGCCCTTTGATTTCTTGCTTGTTGTTCACAAGGTGACCGGACAGATTTGATTTGGACAGATTTTGACTTAGCACCGGATCATTTTGAAAAGAAGCCAACATTTCTTTTTTTGTACTTATTTTTTTTTTAACGGTTGATTTAGCACCAGACTTGATAGCTTGATTCAACTTTTTAAATATATATGTCTCACCCAATCAAATGATCCACCATCGACGGTCGTGGGGTTAAACTTTATTATGTTATAAATCAAATATGACTTTTATGGTCAACATTTACGTATTTTATTTCTTTTTAAATCGTCGACACCCTATTTTAAAACGTAATAACAATTTTGTTAAATGTGTTCAAGTTTTTTCTTGTTCTTGTTGGAAAGAGGAAAGTCGAAATTGTTGTAGAAAAAAAAGAATGAAATGTATTTCTTTTCAACAGTAGGGGTTGGTATAATCGGTGATCGGATATCGATCAGTGATCGACAGGCCATCTCAACAATAGCAGACATGTATGGAGGGCTTTAAGCGTTTTTGAAAGACGGGGAAAAATGGGATCGAGACAGTTTCTTTAATGACCGAAAGTCACTTGTTTGGCAAGACATTTTACTTTACGGCCATCCGTAAAAAAAAAAATTGTCCAATTAAAAAAAACAATGAAAAATTACCCGAAGCAGTAATCTTTTAAAAAATGATTTCATTTGATAAGTTCGTTAAAATGACGTACACTTCGATATTTGCCAATATGTGAAAGAATAAGAAAAGATTTTTTTTAAAAATCGAATTAGTCGAAAAAAATTTTAAAATCTCTATAAAAGATTTTTTAATGTTAATATATTTTTTTTTACACGGAGATTAGCCATACAATATGAGTTAACAAATAAAGATAAAAACTTTCCAAGAAGAGCAATATTTTACTTTATTTTTCAGTTTTTAAAATTCCTAAATAATGCTTCCCTGAAGCTGCTTTTTTAAAAATGTAAACAGAATTGATTTTGCCATTGACCTATCTTTATATATGTGCAAAAAATATTATTTGACAGCTATTATAAATTTAAAAAATCATCTAATGAATTAAGGGGTAGTTTTCATCACATAAAAAAAATGTTTTTACCCGAAATTTCGAATGGAAACTCCTTTAAAAAATAGTTTGTCCTTTATTATATAAGTACCGAAAACTTTATCAAGATCCAATGAATATTTGATTTTTGTAAAGATTTTAAAATCTATGTGTTTTGCTCCTGAGAGCTCTGGGAAATTTTGGAATGCAAATCATTATATGTAATCTTTTGTTTATACTGCTACAGCTTTCTGCACTATTTGTTTTACCAGTTGCCGAAATGTAAAGATGTGTTACACAACTCTCTTGAAGTGTGACTCTTATCATCAAAATTTACTTTATAAACATATTACTTATTTTATTAAAAATATATGTATAAAGATCCAGCCAACAACAAATAATTATAGAAATAAATTACATTTCATATGGTTCACATATGTTTTTAATTTGGTAACTAAATTATAATCTTTCATTTCATATTGTTATGGTTCATATATTTTTTATTCATAGCAAAATTATGTACGAAAAAAGAAATGTTAGCTCCATACACTTATTAAATCAAATATGACTTTTATCATCAAGATTTATTTATTTTATTTCTATGAGGAAAATGTGAGTCTTATCATCAAAATTTACTTTAAAATACATTAAATGAATGAAATGTGACTTTTTGCACCGTGACTTTCTTTCGTAGCCATCATTATAACTTTTTTTCTTCTATGACCTTTTTTTGTAGTGGCCATTACTTGGATATTTAATGTCGAAAATAATTCTCTGGCTGAAAGTAGCAAATGTTTCCCATGGAAGCGGTCAGGACCAGAAGAAGCAATGAAATTCTCTTACCATGTCAGTTGACGTTGATGCAAGTAACAGTTGTTTTGCTAAAATTTACTCATTTGTCTAATAACTTTGCGACAGGAGAGATGGTAATGAAAAGGGGCACGCTTCTATCCACATAACAAACAATAAAACGAACACCTCTTTAAAACACTTAATGATCGACTTTAACTACAGCGATTACAATAACAATAAAAAATCTCTCATCTCTGGCTGGGTTTAAATACTGTGGTCTTGTATTTTGCTGTCTTTTTGGTACTTCCTGTTTGTCATGCACAGTGGCTCGTTTCCTGGTTCTAGAAAGTTTGGGAATCTATAAAGGGTCAAAAACATGCAATTCTAGTTTTTCTGTCATCCGTCTTGGGTTTGAGAATTTACTGCCCCTCCTCGCCCTGACCGCATTGTAAGTACAAAACTATTTTTTCCACACATTTTTATAAAAAAGACAACAAAAAATGTTAAGATATTGGTCTAACAACACTAATTTAGCATTTGAAGTTCATAAGGCATAGCAATTTTGTGCGGCAAGGGGATGAGACACTGACTCTCAGCAAGGAAATCTACAGAACGAGAAGCTGTTACCAGGACCACCACTGTGCAGAATTAAAGTCTTGCTTTGGACACTGTAGAGATGATCAGTGAGCTGTTTAAGATCCTGTTTAGGACAACATAAAGTGTGGTGCAGGTTCCCTAACAAAAAACCTAATTTTGGAGGGAATTTTCAAAAAACAAAAGAAAAAACGTTTTTTCTAGACATTTCAGATTTCTTCAAATGTCTGTCTTGGTAGCACTAAGTATTTTGAACCGATTTCCTTTATTCAATGCATGGGGGCAGGATGTTCTCGTTCTGTAGTCCATTTCTTATATCGCTCCAATATGGTGCCCACCACCAAGAGGGATAAGACCTGATTTGGGCGATCTTATATCAGTTATTTTTCCTAGTCAATGATGTCACTTGTCTGTCTCTTCAACTGAATCAGCTGATATGATTTTCGGCCCTACTCTCAACCCAGGGATTTGACCTGCTTGATGCATTTAACCAATATTTTTATCCACTCATCCATGAGAATTGGGTGATGGAAACACAGACTTAAAAACTTAATGTGGCTTAGTGTCGCTTATCTGCTTTGTAGATATAATGCAAAAAACTTGGCCCAGCAATTTGGCAGAATAGGGGAAATCCTAGTTTTTCTGTAGTCTGACATTTACAGGGTCATGTTACATATGCCTGCAAAATGTTGTCTAATTCATTTCTGCGGTTTAGGCATGTAATAACTTCTTTGCATCTAGTGATTTTCAGAGTAATTTTTGTGACTTGTAATAAAAAAGTTAAAATAAAATTTTCCACAAAATGACAAAGATTTTATTAAAATTGGTTGAGTTTCACAAAAGTTATTACAAAATTAGACAAAAATCAATATCATTGCTTTGTGTAAAATTCAACTCAATTATATTAAGGGCCATGCGCTACCGCATGTGCCCAAAAACGGTGTTTGGGTTAACTCCATAGTCTAGATCAGGGGTTGCCAAACTTTTTAGACCATCGACCCCTTCATAGAATACTGGATCCCTCATCGACCCCCAGAGCAGGGCTGCCAAATGAAAGAGATCGAACGTACCAATACCACATCATAAAATGTACCAAATCTTCAAAAAACGTGCCAAATAGTATATAATTATATATCAAAATATAAAGTAAAAAATATATCGATATCGACTAATTTGCCGACTCCTGGACTAGATGAAAAGAACAGTTGGTTAGGAAGGATATGAAAAATTATATATTTTTTTACAGCAGGATAAATAATGAAATTAAATGAGTCTTTGACAACAAGCAGAGGTGAATAGAATAGAAAAGTTACACCCCCTTAATGTCTGTTTCTTTGACTCAATCTATTATGGTTTCACTCCAATGTGTTCTCATATTTACCATGAAAGAGACTTGCAAAAGAAGCTTCACATGTCTCACAATATTATGGTTTCCCTCCAGTGTGTGTTCTCTTATGTTGCACCAAATTAGATCTATTTGCAGAAGAATATCCACATGTTTCACAAGAATACGGTTTTTCTCCAGTGTGTGTTCTCATATGCTTCACCAAATTAAATTTGTTTGCAGAATTATATCCACATGTTTCACAAGAATATGGTTTCTCCCCAGTGTGTGTTCGCATATGTAGCACCAAACTTTGTTTTTGTGTAAAAGAAGATCCACATGTTTTACAAGAATATGGTGTCTCCCCAGTGTGTGTTCGCATATGTAGCATCAAATTAAATTTGTTTGTAGAATTATATCCACATGTTTCACAAGAATATGGTTTCTCTCCAGTGTGTGTTCGCATATGTAGCAGCAAACTTTGTCTTCGTGAAAAGGAAGATCTACACATTTCACAAGAATATGGTTTCTCTCCCGTGTGTGTTCGCATATGTAGCAACAAACTTTGTTTTTGTGTAAAAGAAGATTCACATGTTTCACAGGAATATGGTTTCTCTCCAGTATGTATTCTCATATGCTTCACCAAATTAAATTTGTTTGCTGAATTATATCCACATGTTTCACAAGAATATGGTTTCTCTCCTGTGTGTGTTCGCATATGTAGCACCAAACTTTGTTTTTGTGTGAAAGAAGATCCACAAGTTTCACAAGAATATGGTTTCTCTCCAGTGTGTGTTCGTATATGTAGCACCAAACTTTGTTTTTGTGTAAAAGAAGATCCACACATTTCACAAGAATATGGTTTCTCTCCAGTGTGGGTTCTCACATGTTTCACCAAATCTGACCCATTTGTAGAAGAATATCCACACGTTTCACAAGAATATGGTTTCTCTCCTGTATGTGCATGCATGTCTTCAGCAAAATGTGATTTGTATGAAAAAGATCCACACACTTTTCATACGGTTTCTTTCCAGTGTGTTTTTAATTGTGATGCTTCACAAAAAATGGAGATTAACAACTTTTACATGGAGAATCCTTTTAGAATATTTATGATGCAATGTCAACAGTTTTGTTTTCATTCATTTAACTTGACAATGGAAACAAATGAGCTTTTTGTGCATCAGATATTTTTGCCACAACATCTGTGAATGAAAAGCAATAAAAGATATATCAATATAAGTAAGACTTGCAAATCAGGCACTAAAAAGACACTGCAAAAAGTTATAACAAATTATATAATTATTATGATCTTTAAATAATATATTTATTAAAATAAAATTTAAACATTAATAGGGTATTCAACATTTCAGGAGGCTTTGTATGATATTTCACTACTAGATATAGGTACTAATGAGTTCACAACTGTTATCAAAGCAAAATTATTTTTATAATAGATTTGAAGAAGCCAGAACATTTCAAAATAGTTAATGCTGTGAAATAAATGTCAGTTTCATACTGCAATGATGAACTGATTACTGAGCCTTAGCTTACAAACACTAAGAGTTCAAGCATTTCCTTCTCCATGGTTGTATGGATACTGAGAATAAATGAAACAAGTGTTTTTCCTATTGTAGCATGAAGTGAAAACCTCAATACATTTAGAGAAATGAACCAAAAATGCAAACCCATCATAGTAGACAGGTACACATGGATCCAAATCTAAAAGACCATTATTCAAGTGTCACAACTTACACAATCCAATGGCATAAATTAGCATTAGTTTTAAGACATTAAACAGGTCTAGAATAGAAACCCTCATGTGACCAATGTCTTTTGGCAGCATGCCATGCTGGGGGTGATCAATTAAATTAAATAATGGGGAAAAGGGGTGATCAATAAATAAGTTACTTCTCTCGCCCTTTTGTTAGACAGTGATCACAAGACTGGATTTTTGAAAAACAAGTGTGAATGCTGCAGGACACAATCTAAGGGATCATTTTAGCATAAACTTTCATTTCAAATTGAACTTCCCACTTAAAAACCTATTTACTATTACTGTGACAACAAGCTGTTTATCCTCCTTCACAAACCATCTGAGAGTAAGTTGAACAACTCAGTCTTATTGCTGTCAACCCTGAGAAAGTTTTGCCAGTTTCTGGGAATGACTGCAGCACGTCTCTACCCCCCTTTCCCATGCTTTGCTCTTATAGCAGCTTTTAAAGTCTCAGACAAGTAGCGGTCCAACACCATATACAACCTGGACAAACTTATGAAAACCTGCCCGCATTTCTGTCTGGCTTAAATGTACATATGCTAATTCTCCTTGCTTGCTGACTTAGAAACAACCAATGAAGTCGATGGAAATGCTATTATTTGAAGCGGTTACGTTTCTTTCGGATCTTGTTCCCATCAAGCATCCCAAAATTTGGCAAACCAAAAAGGGACGTATTTTGTTGTGACACCGGTGACATCATTGAAACATCAGCAGTGTTGCCAAGATAAACAAAGTCCACGTGTTGACATCAAAGAAAAAACTAGCCTGAACTGGTGTCGCTAGTCTGTCTCTGTAAAATGTTCAAAGTTAATTAAACTTGATAAAAAATAGGTTGTTATAGGTTCTTTTTTTTAAAGTAACAAACTTTCGAAGTTAATAAGATACTTTCTTCCAAAAAAATTAATATCAATCTTTTTGTTGTGTCTCTGAAATGTTTGAAGTTACTCACATTTGATAAAAATAGATTGTTTATAGGTTTTTTTTAAAACTAACACACTTTTGAAGTTCCTAAGATACTTTCTTCCGAAAAAATTAAAAACTAT
>VCCN01003376.1:3015762-3030977 GCA_006491835.1 Architeuthis dux
AAATCATTAAACGGTGTTATTACTAATTCCGTCCCTTGTGTTAAAAGTCCTCTAATTTCTTAGTTGTTAGCAAGCTGACCGAAAAGGGGTAAAATTGAACTACTCGGTCTTCAAAAATCATTTGATTGAGACAGATTTTGAATTAGCACCGGATTGTTTTGAAAAGACGCTAACATTTCGTTTTTGTACTTAATGTTTTTTAACAATCAATAAAATTTTAAATAAACCTTCAATTTTATTATTTCTTATAAACGATCGTTCACATATTTCAGAATGACTAAGAAAGAAAGGTCAGAATTCCGCCCAACAGTTTTGGGTGAGGTATGCTCGTACACGTACAGTATTCTGATCTAGGAGCATTACCTTTTTCATTCTTTTCCAACCTAATCACACAGCTTAAAGCAGTGCACAAGGAAATTTAACATAATGAAGAGATTTCCACACTCTTCACTCATACCGAGAATCTAACCCAGGACCCTCAGCGCGTGAGGCAGACGTGTAAACCATTATACCATCCGAGCGGACTAACTATGGGAAATCTGTAATATTTCATAGATATATACTTGAATATACTTGAAATAAGCTGACAACAAACAAGAAATCAAAGGACCTTTTCATACAAGGGGTGGAATTAGGAATAACACCGTTTGATGATTTATTATTGTCAGGCGGGACATTTTCTTTCAAATAATTTCACGTTTGCATCGTGTTTTTCCATTTGTTAATTCTGTTTTCTTTGTGTCATTCTTTTCAACTTTGACATTATTGTTATGAATTGAATGAAGAAAAGAGAAATTGTGTAGATTGAGTGAGAAATCCTAAGAAATCGACCAAATTTCGAGAAAGCATTTGAAGACAAAGAAGAAATCATCCCGTTTGCTTTCTCTTTGTTTTTCTCATTGCATTTCCTCGTCTGAAAGGTAAGTGGACAAAATACAAAGGATTTTCATTTTGTTTTTCTCATTGCATTTCCTCGTCTGAAAGGTAAGTGGACAAAATACAAAGGATTTTCATTTTGTTTTTCTCATTGCATTTCCTCGTCTGAAAGATAAGTGGGTTATGTTTTTGTTATACGTGGTTAAAAAAACAAAAGAGTAAGTAGTGCTGATGGTTCTAGAAGGATTTCAGAAAAGTGCCCATCGGGTCGGTTTGCCACCTTGAATGTAAAAAAATAAGGGACACCTTGCCCGGGGGACACAAATGAAGTCTCCCCACCGGAAAATTTAGAGTTTCAGACACTTCATTTCCTGCATTCAGGTGAATTTTTATGCATCAATTTTAAAGTCGTCTGCTACTCTCAACATGAATGTAAAGGAAATAAAGAGTTAATAAGAGTAAAGCATCAATTATTTTAAAGATTAAAACATCGAATCATATACAAGAACAAAATGTTTGGTCTCTCTTCCAGAAATCTTTCGTTTTTGAGAAAAGGTAAATTGTTATAGGGGAAACGAGTGAATTGGCTCTAAAGTTGGTGATCGATTTACAGTGTATGTATAATGTAAAACTAGAATCTTACTTTGTGTCTGCCTTAACGACACCCGATGTTCAATTTACAATGTAAATATCGGCTAAACTGGATCCTTATATTGTAAATAAATAAATAAATAAAACTATTTTCTCATATTTTTCACGTTTGCTTAATCGAAACTTGACCATTTCTTTTTTGTTTTCTTTTACTAACTAGCCTAACAGGAATGCAAAGAAAGTTGTTCAGTATTTTCTGACTTAGGGTTTCGTGAAAAAATCACCCAAAGGGCGCTGTGTTGTGAAAATGTTTGGGAATCATTGTCTTAGCCTAAGTGGAAAGAGAGCAAATTTAACAGGAGCTCTGCTGCTGCTGTTAAATTTCAGCAGCAGCTAGCTAAGAGAAAAGGGAGCAGATTTAACATTATGAAAATGAATGCTAAACAAATTTGGTCCGATTTCTCATGTCATTGCAAGCATGTGAAAACGTAGTGTGTGCATTAAAGTCTAGTGTGCAATGAAATACGGGACAAATCACGTCCAGTATTGATTCAGGAAGGGGCAGCATATTTTACTTTTCAATACAGACCGATCCAATATTATATGGGATGGGTGGCAACCCTACCATCAGGGAAAGTGCCCATTGGGAAATATGCCCATCACAAATTTATCAAGGGAGGAAAAGTGCCCATCAAAACATAATTTTACCATCATACCATTTCCAGGAAAATCTTATAAGATTTTATTATAAACTTTTGACACAACTTTCAGATACTGTTTCTAGAGACAACATATTGATCGGCTGTTATGGTTACTATAAAATTGAAAGCTTCTTACCATAAAGTCATCTAGGTGTTATAATTGCGTATAGCTGCAAGGAAAATAAATTGGCATAAGAAAAGAAAAACAGCTCAAAGTCAGACAACCTGTGTACACAAGGGTATTTATTTTTCATCTGATAAAAACAAGATGTCAACTTCCCTAGTTCCAGATCTGACTAAAATCCCAGCAACACTTTAGTAGTCATGAAGAGGAGGTGGCAACCATTATGCCAGCTGGGGAGACAGCAAGGGGAGATCCGTGTCTAGCTATGAGGAAAGGTAGCTGATTGTATTGGGTCCTTGCAGTCATGGTGGTCCAATTTGGCTCATGAAAAACTTTCTTCAGTTTATTTCTGAGATTTCCATCTGTGCACATTAAAGCTGTATTGAACTTTGTATATTATCATTTAATATTTACAAAGGCTCCTGAAATGTTGAGTACCCTATTAATTAATGTTTAAATTTCATTTTAATAAATATATTATTTAAAGATCATAATAATTATACTTTTTATTTGTTTTCATTATTGTGTTAATTTATATGTTGTATAATTATACTTTTTGAAGCCTTTGTATTAATTTTCAAGTGTACTTTACATTTCAGGAGCCTTTGTATGATTTTTTGAGCATACTTAACATTTTTAGTTAGCTACAAATAGAAGAATCTAGCCACTCTCAGCCATAAAGGGAGCTAACTTTTTGCAATATTTAGAACAGTCTATTTAGTGCCTGATATATCTTTTATTGCTTTTCATTCGCAGATGTTGTGGCTGGAAAATAGTATCTGATGCACAAAGAGCTGATTTGTTTCCATTGTCAAGTTAAATGAATGAAAACAAAACTGTTGACATCGCATAAAAAAAACGGAAAAATATTCTAAAAGGATTCTCCATGTAAAAGCTGTCAATCTCCATTTTTGTGAAGCATCACATTTAAAAACACACTGGGAAGAAACCATATGAAAAGTGTGTGGATCGTTTTCATATGAGTCATTGTACTGAAGACATGCAAGCACATACAGGAGAGAAAACATATTCTTGTCAAACATGTGGATATTCTTCTGCAGACAAATCAGATTTGGTGAAACATGTAAGAACACACACTGGAGAGACACCATATTCTTGTGAAACTTGTGGATATACCTTTGCAGTGAAGTCAGCTTTGGTGCGACATCAGAGAACTCATACAGGAGAAAAACCATATTCGTGTGAAACATGTCGATCTTCTTTTACACAAAAACAAAGTTTGATGCTACATATGCGTACACACACTGGAGAAAAACCATATTCTTGTGAAACATGTGGATCTACCTTTGCAGTGAAGTCAGCTCTGGTGCGACATAGTAGAACACACACTGGAGAAAAACCATATTCGTGTGAAACCTGTGGATCTTCTTTTACACAAAAACAAGGTCTGGTGATACATATACGATCACACACTGGAGAGAAACCCTATTCTTGTGAAATATGTGGATATTCTTTTGCAATAAAGTCTCATTTGGTGAGGCATATGAACACACACACAGGAGATAAACCATATTCTTGTGAAACATGTGAATCTTCTTTTACACAAAAACAAAGTTTGTTGCAACATATGCGAACACACACTGGAGAGAAACCATATTCTTGTGAAACATGTGGACATTGTTCTGCAAAGAGATCAGATTTGGTGAAACATATGAGAACACACACTGGAGAGAAACCACATTCTTGTGAAACGTGTGGATCTTCTTTTACACAAAAACAACATTTGGTGGAACATATGCGAACACACACTGGAAAGACACCATATTCATGTGAAACCTGTGGATCTTCTTTTACACAAAAACACAGTTTGGTGCGACATAAGAGGACACACACTGGAGATAAACCATATTCTTGTGGAACATATATATCTGCTGCAGACAAATCACATATGCTGGAATATCGAACACAAGCAGGAGAAAAACCATATTCTTGTGAAGTTTGCAGATCTACTTTTGTACGAAAGTCTCATCTGATCCAACATATGAGAACACACACTGGAGAGAAACCATATTCTTGTGAAACTTGTGGTTCTTCTTTTACACAAAAACAAAGTTTGGTGATACATATGCGAACACACACCGGAGAGAAACCATATTCTTGTAAAATATGTGGATCTTCTTTCACACAAAAACAAAGTTTGGTGGAACATATGCGAACGCACACTGGAGAGACACCATATTCCTGTGAAACCTGTGGGTCTTCTTTTACACAAAAACAAAGTTTGGTGCTACATATGCGAACACACACCGGAGAGAAACCACATTCTTGTGCAATATGTGGATCTTCTTTCACACAAAAACAAAGTTTGGTGCTACATATGCGAACACACACCGGAGAGAAACCATATTCTTGTGAAATATGTGGATCTTCTTTCACACAAAAACAAAGTTTGGTGCCACATATGCGAACACACACCGGAGAGAAACCATATTCTTGTGAATTATGTGGATCTTCTTTCACACAAAAAAAAAGTTTGGTGGAACATATGCGAACACACACTGGAGAGAAGCCATATGCTTGTGAAACATGTGGATTTGCTTTCACACACAAAAAGAGTTTGGTGCTACATATGAGAACACACTAGAGAGAAATTATATTGTGAAACATGTCGATCTTTTACACAGAAACAAAGTGTGGTGCTACATATGCTACACTGGATCGAAACCATATTCTTATGAAATGTGAGGATATAATTCTCAAAGGGACAGATATTACTTGAAAAATATTCATGCATTCTCACAGGGGTGTAATGATTTAACTTTAATGATTTAAAGTGGGCATACAGGCCTCTAATTTGACAACAAAGTGGGCGTGCAGGCCAAATAAGGGAACAAAATGTCACCCAAGGGAATTAAAGACGGCCCAAGAGTTAAATTTTTAAGTCGATACAATATGTCCATTAATAAAATATATTGACTCTATCGTTTACCAGTAAGCAGATCAAAACAGGATGGCTAAAGGATAAGGATATTGTGTAGGTGGGGTGCGTTAAACAGCTTTGCACAACCTAATAAAATTCCTCTCGGCAGCCCTGTAGCTTACTAAATCAACTGAGAAAACCATCGGCTTTGCAAAAAAGAAGAATCAAGATTGGTTTGATGTTAATAACGAAGAAATATTGAGTCTCAACATTATGGTCACACACCAGAGAGAAATCACTTTTTTGTAAATTATGTGAATCAGCTTTTCCCCTGAAATCATCATTGAAAATACACACACTGGATAGAAACCCCATGTAAAATGTGTCAATATGTATTTTAAATTATGTGAATTTGCCATATCAATTATTTTGACTGGTTTTCTTTCAACCATTTTTTGTTGTTTTTCATTAGAAACCGTTAATCAAAACTGTCAACATCAACATAGGTTTCTTGAGTTTTTAAGTGCGGCTGGTTATATATGTATCATACCTACAGGCACATCAATGGAGGTAGAAGGCTGAAAATTTAAACATTTACTCCTTATTATGTCTAGAAAAACTTCTTTTCTTTTTTTTAAATTCCTCCCCAAAATAGGTTGTTTTAGAGGTTCAATTTACGATCTAAGTTTATGCTAAATTAGTCCATTGGTTTGTGACTGGCAGTTTTTTTAGTGATCACAGCCCATCAAAAGGTGAGAGAAGTAACTTATTTATTGATCACCCCTTTTTTCCAGTTTTTTATTTGATCACCCCCACATGGTCATGTGACAGTTTCTGTTGATTGACTAACCTGACCTGTTACTATTTATTGGCAATTATGCAAAACTGGAAGAATAAAAAATATGGAGGTATGGGTTGCAAAGTCTAAGCCAAAGCTACTTTATTTCAAGTTCCAGGGGGGAAAAGAAGGGATCGGCTAAAAAATTATTTCAATAAAAAGCAACAAAATATTTGTAAGAATAAATTTCCTCAAAACAAGTTTAGAGTATGTGAATTCGTCTTGGCATTAAGTTTTCATATTAGTCGAGTGCATTTATGAAAAAAAACCCACCTTACCCCCCAGAAATTGCTACAAAAGATTTCTCAACTGTTTCTTGTGGTATCAAGTGTGCTCAGTAACATACTACAGTCTGACAACTGGAAGGGTATAATTTTCAAGATGGACCCCAAATCCTTAGAATGACCATTCTCGTTCATTTTTCATTCTAGACATGTTTTTCCAACGTTTTTTTTGTAGTATCAAGTGAGATTTATAATATATCAAAAGTATACCACATTCTGACCACTGGAAAGGTATAATTTTCAAGATGGCATCCAAGTTGGCTGCATTTATGAAAATAACCCACCCTACTCCCTAAAAATTGCAACAAACTGTTTCTAAACGTTTTTTGTAGTATCACGTGTGCTTTATAACATATCAAAAGTCTATCACAGTCTGACCACTAGAAAGGTGTAATTTTCAATTTCTCATTCATTATTCATCCAAGACAAGTTTTTCCAACAGTTCTTTGTAGTGTCAAGTGTGCTCAATAACATATTAAAATTCTATCACAGTCTGACCACTTGAAAGGTATAATTTTGATGAATAATGAACGGGTAATGGACATTTCAAGGATTTGGCAGCCATCTTAGATGCCATCTTTAAAATTACACCATTCCAGGGGTCAGACTTTTAGTATGTTATTGAGCCCACATGATACAACAAAAAAACATTGAGAAACATTTTGTAGCAATTCTTTTGGTTCAAACCATAAATATATTTGTCTAAATTAGCATTTTAAGGATTTGGCAGCCACCTTGAATGGCAAGGTTTCATCCATGAATGCTGATCTGCTGAGGGATGAAATGTGAGTTTGAATCATGTTACTTATTTGTTCTAGATTTGCACAGTTCAAGTTAACAAATGAAGATTAGATCACCATCTTGTGTTAAAAGCAAGAAAAAGATGAGGAAAGTAGTCAAGACTGATATTAAAATATGTGCAATAATAAAAAGAAAAATACACCATCTAAGAATATCAAAACAGAGCAAAACTATATGATTTCGTCTCAGAAAAAAATTCATCTTTTTTAGTATCATTTCCCATGTGAAAGTCTAATGATAAAAAAAGGTAAGAAGGAGTGAATAGTCTCAATATTCTTAATGGTTACCATTCTTTAATAGATTGCACCCAAACTCCTAAAATATCAAGTATTTAGGCATGACTGGGTAGTCAACAAGGGATCAATCCATCAAATAACAAAAAGATGACTTTGTTTGAGATGCATTCATATGATAAACATAAGAGAGTAGAAGTTGAAATTATGAGACAGTTTTCTGTTGGGTGGAAAAAAGTTACTTTTTCTATTCAATAATAAAACTATTGCCAGGTAATTGATTTAAAATCAGCATTGGAGAAAAAACATTACCAAGAATCATAGTCATAGAGGCACAGCACATTAGTCTAGTTCAGTGGTTCCCAACCAGGAGGAATTTGTGCAGTCCAAGGGCGGGGGGTTGGGGAATAAGGCTATTAGGTAAAAATATAAGTCCAGTCAAGAGATAGGGCTTTCTGCACTTTTATTTATCAAGTCAAAGGCATGAAATAAGCTCCAAGTTGAGAATGATTTAAGATGTGCTCTCTCACTAATAGACCCACAAATCAAAGAACTAGTAGTAAAAAAACAAGAACAAAGATCACATTGATGTGTATATCAGTTATGATAGCAGAATTATTATTTTATTTGTAATAAATTGGAATTTCAAATGATGTGTTCTGATTATTTACTCTTGCTTTCTTTGTGTAACAAATTATCTAATTGCCTGTAAAATAAAGTATTATTTGAAATTATTCTTTGTTGCAACTTAACAAATGAAAGGGGGAATACTAGTATATCTTATTGACAAAAGTGGGGAATGACTCAAAATGCTTGGGAACCACTGGTGTAGTTGTTCTAAATTCTTCTTTGTATTGGCACATGCTGCATAGGCCAAGCAAGAATCTTTATTCCTTCCCTTGAGTGATAGCTTCCTTTACTGTTTTTCTTCTTTTCCAGGGCTTTCATCTCAACTTTTTCTTTCTTACTCTTTGTTCTCTGAGTGCAGCAATTATCTGGCAAATGTTTGCGCTTGCATTCTCGGATTAGGATTTCTGGTTACATGATGGCTTTTACACATACTGATTGGATGTGCTTTAACCCATCACTGGAGAGTTCTAATCTACAGGACACAACCCCCACTTTTGGATTGCCACATTTTTAAAACTATTTCAGTGTCATTCACCCTCAAGTCTTTATTACAAAATCTCATTCACCCATGACTAAATTGCGTATGTTATTATTTTCATCTTATTCTCCTTTTATTCATTTTGTATCAAAAGGAAAAAGTTTACAACAAAAATGTTAAAAACTGTGCGAAATGTACACTGAATCATGTGACGCACGATGAAACCATTAGTGTTGGCAGATCTGATTGAAGCCAATTGGCAAGGCTAGTAGACCCCCACCTCCACCATTCAGAAGGTTAGCAAAACACAATTTCCCACCCTCTATTTGTTGGATATTTAGGCAGCTGCGGGGGTCACAGATTTCACACTTATAAACAGGATATCGATGAAAACCCCAAACTGCAAGGTGTCAGGGACCGGAAGACACACCAGGTGTTCAAAAGTCATAAACAGCATATCGACTGAACTTGCAGGTGGTGGCTGGAAAACCAGTGTGTATTTGAACCTCATAAAAGGTACACAGGCACCCTCCTTAAAAGAGAGGCAGAGAGGAGCTGGGCGTGGGAGCACAGGGCCTGTTTCCCTGTTGGGAACAATCTGTCAGCTCTCATTGTCTCTCACCCACTTTTCATTCTCCGCCACGACACAATGTATCTTATTCTATAAAAACATATCATCATATTTTTATCAACCAAGTTTTGAGTCTTCCTTTTTCTCCAAGCCCAAGATGGCTATACAACATATTTAATCTATATGAACCAGTGTTAGACTAAGCCAGTGTTTCTTAAACTATTTCAGTGTCATTCACCCTCAAGTCTTTATTACAAAATCTCATCCACCCATGACTAAATCTCTTTCTGTTTTTGATTATTTTCATCTTATTCTCCTTTGTTTATGATTTTAATTCATTTTGTATCATGAGCAAAAGACATAACATAACCTATTTCTTAAGTGTTTATTTTATTCATATTTTTTGAACATTCTAAAAATATATAAAGAAAATGAATAGAATGTTAGCGAACAACAGTCTTAGAACTTAGAATTAAATTTTTTAGAAATAATGTTTTCTTATTGTACATGTTGACCACAAAAATTTTTTAAGAATAGAAAAAATAAAAATTCACTAACTTCACTGCACATATACAAAACAAAGTGAATACAGCAAATAAAACACTCGGCTACATAAGACACTCATCGATGAGGAGAGCTTCATACTGCTGTACAAGTCTCTGGTATGTCTCCATCTGGAGTTTTCTTCCTGCATATGGTTTTCTTACCTGAAGTTTAACTCAGATGCTGTAGAGAGAGTTCAGAGGAGAACCACCAAGACCATTCCGAGGCTGGGAGATATATCTTACATTGAAAGATTAAAACAACTTAATCTAGAGACCCTTGAATACAGAAGAAAACGTGCTGACCTACTAGAAGTCTATAGAATCCGGAACAACATACATAGAGTGGATACTGACGTTCATTGCTCAAAATGTCCTGATAAGAAAATGCTGATTTTATCTGCAGTAAAACCAGAGGACACAGCCTTAAACTACAAATTCAGACCTCCACTGGTGTTAGAAAAAATTTCCTCTTGGCAAGAGTGGCAAACGCATGGAACAGCCTAAGTGAAAAGACGGTCACATCCGAGAATATCAATATTTTAAAAAATAATCTTTGTTCTGATATCGGACATACCAAATTTAACTACCATTTTTCTTATTAGTTTAAACCCAGCCCAAATACACTGAAGCTGGCTTAATGACGCAATGAACTACTGTCAAAAAAAGCCTATTTCAAGTACATGTATATTCAAGTATAAAGACCTGTATAACCAGGGAATAGAAAGAGATGGTTTACAAGTTATAGGCTATCCCGTTCTGTGGCTTATTAGAATTTCATGAGTTGATTCTAACAAGATTACTGCTGCTCAGAGTTTTTAGATAATGCTGATCTATTCTTTGTGCCATGGTAATCTGAAGATTCTTTCAATAACCTGTTTTAGTAGTAAAGGGTAGTAAGCTGAAGAAATGTCAAATACTCAATGTAGAAGATCCACACTGTTTACTGATGGCTGTAGACTGATGGTCTCAGTAGATGCCATGAAAAGCAACTAGAATTAAGAAAATAAGTAAAAAATGAATAATGATTGACATTGTTATACCTGATACTACAAAAAAACATTGAGAAACTGCACATATCAACAGATTATTGTAATGGTTGATAATCCCATTCAAGTTCAAAAGTCAAAACTTCTCTTGGATTGGACATCACTAGTGACATTTACACCACACTTACAAAACCAGGATTATAGTGGGTGGGTGAAAAGAAACTCCCTATTGGAAATTGAAAATAACTTTATTATTTATTGGTTGATTGTTATCAAACTAACTTTACTTTGAACCATACAATGGAAGAATTTGCCTCATGTGTTAAAATTCAATGTAGGCATCAGCATTGTCCACCAATTTCTGTATGGCCTTGATAAACCTTTGCAGGAAGTCTGGTAGTATGTTGACCATAACATGTTGAAAGCACTCCTCCAGTTGATCCAGAGTTTGTGGTTTGGTGTGGTACACCTCCTCTTTCGCCCACCCCAACAAGAAGTCACAGGGCGTAAGGTCAAGGCTTCATGCAAGCCATAATTTCTAATAGGGAGTTAATTCTCAGTCACCTTGTATGTAAGTAAAATAAGATAAAAATCTTACAAAATACTGAGATCAATGCTGATGACTTTACATGTGCCTACCTTCAAGTGAAAAAAATGAGTTTGATCTTCACAGGTGCAAACTGTTGTGACCTTGTGTCAGACTAAGCTAAAGTTAGTAAATATCTTAAGGTATTCTTGCAGAATAACTATATGAGTTTCATCCTCACTGGGTGCCTCACACGTGTGACCATGTGCTGTGTTAAGCTAACTTTAGTAAATATCTATTAAGAGCCCACTGCATAGCAGTATATTTCCCACTAATTTGACAAGAGGTCAATGTTTGAACCCAAGTAAAATCCAGGAATTTTGAAGGCAGACAGGCCTAAACCACATGGAAGATCGGTAGATTATTTTCTTCCTATCAACATTTCTCCAGATTTGTTTTTTAGCACTATACAGTGGAGCTTAGTAAATATCACCATTGATTGTTTCCTCAGTGGATGCTTAATACTTGTAGCCTTTTGCTGTACTAAACTTTGTAAATATCACCATGATTGTGGCCTTCTGTTATACTCAGCTTTTTAAATATCACCATTGATAGTTTATTTGTACTTGTGACCTTGTGCTGTACCAAGCTTCGTAAATATCACCCTACTCACTGAATTCGCAATTCATAAGCGTTTATATAGTGCTCACAATTCTGACATCCAGTAGAGGGAGGTCACTCATAACTGGAAGTTGAGATGTAATTTTCAACGATACAAAAGAACTCTGTTAACATTAAATAGAGAACACAAAAGACAATATATGAAAAGGAATTTTTATTATCCAAGATTATATATATATATATATATATATATATATATAAAGCCATGTCCAGTATGTCCTGTAGTAAAGTTTGATATCTTCATCAAGAGGATAAAAACTGAAAAAGAAATTATTATTCACACATGTTTGAGAAGATGGGTTAGTGAAAAGGGCAAATGTAAAAAATTGTAGAAATAACTTTCCCAGACAAACCTACAGGAATCTAATGATTACTAAATTTTCTTTTTTGAGAATTATGAGCTGACATGATATTTAGAGAAAACTATACCATATCTATGTATGGAGACATTTGAACACTACTGATTCACAAACTTCACAATCAAAAGCTATATGTGTTAACATCAACCATTTAAGATGTAATTATACATATAATAGCCCTATTCTGTTAGTAACACTTGCATCAATTCCTGAGTATTGAAAATCTTTCCTCATTTTCGAAGGATTATACAGGTTGACTGCCAAAACTTTCTCAAATTTTGGGTAAAGTTTGCAAAATTCAGTGGCTAACCCTTTCCAGTCTGGCCGGTCAAACATGTGCATTTTTTTACAACCATATCTAATGATACTAATTGGCTGTAGAGGCTGTACCGAGCTATTGAATCAGCCTGAGCAACATAACAGCTTCCATGTAGCGACAGCATGCAACAAAATTAGCAATATCATCAAATTTTGATACCATGACAACCAGGCATTGACTTCTGAATGCCCAGGAGGCCTTGCAAGCCATTTTGACCCTGATGACGAGTTTGAATTTCAAGAATATTTTGCTTCACAAATTTCACATGGGAAAGGTTTTTCTCCAGTATGAGTCAACATATGTCGTTTAAGATGTGAAAACTTGGCACTACAAACCTCACAATGGTAAGGTTTCTCTCCAGTGTGTTGAAGTGGGAGAAATGTTTGTTTCATTAGAATTCATTAGAATTACTGTTACATGAATCAGAGGATCAACTTATGACAATTTCATCTTTGATACAGTTATATTTTGAATTTTTCAGCAATTTTATTGCATTCGGTTTTCATGGAAATGACCAAAACCAGATATTCACAAGTAAAAATGACTACCTGCCTGAGCATAACCTTACCAGAACATGCAGTGAGAGCAAAAAGTATCCGATATATTTCAAAAAGTTTATTTTAACATACTTAGACACCTTCAAAATTGACAGAATTTGGACCAAATATTTTAAATTTTTGTTCATAACTTTTTAATGTTCAATCTTGTTTCAATATTTTTTGTCCAAATTCCGTCAATTTTGTAGCTCTATAAGGATGTCAAAATGAACTTTTTGAAATGTATCGGATACTTTTTGCACTCGCTGTACATGGTGAACTCATGCACATAGCTTACAAATTGAATTTAAATCTGAATTTCCTTAAAACTGGTAAAATTTAGAAATAGATTCAGTCTGGAGAGCTAATATAAAAACTTGATGGGGTACAGCTATTGAATCAGCCCGAGCAACATAGCAGCTTCCATGTAGCGACAGCATGCAACAAAATTAGAGATATCATCAAATCTTGATACCATAACAACCAGGCATTGACTTCTGAATGCCCAGGTGTTGCAAGCCATTTTGACCCTGATGACAAGTTTGAATTTCAAGAATCATAACATTTCACCAATGTTACTATGGTGATTTTCATTCATTCATTCAGTTATAACCCTCTGAATGACCTTCACCTTCTTGCACCCAGACCAATACTAACCAAGAGGGCTATTACAAATTCTTCTGTGAAGGGAGCAAAAATGTACTTTCTATGCTCTAGGAATGTTAATATTTTGTAGAAGTTTTCTAGAATAATTATTAAATGATGATTAACTTTTTAAAAATATTATATTCACTATATCTGTTCATATGCTAAATGTACTCAGGAAATTTTGGCATCTGCTTACTTTCTTTGTATAACTTCAGTATTTGCTGAGTCACTATATACTAGGTCTGCCTGGAAATTATCAAGCCATTTAATATTAACAAAAAATAGCCTACCTAGGGCAACAGTCCTTTAGTCCTCTTCAAAGTACTCCCCTTGGGACCTTACACTCTTATCCCTTCCACTTTTCAAAACAGTCTGCAAAGTCCTCTTTTAGGATCACCATCAGATGCCTTGTCAGGTTCTCCTTAATCTCGTTCACTGTCTGAAATCTCTTAGGGATAAGCCACTAGTTACGTGATGTTTTGCAAAAAAGTACTCCCCTTGGGACCTTACACTCTTATCCCAACATCCCTTGCACTTTTCAAAACAGTCTGCAAAGTCCTCTTCCAGGATCGCCATCAGCTGCCTTGTCATGTTCTCCTTAATCTCGCAGGGATAAGCCACTAGTTACAAGGAGCTGAGAAGACCTGATGTTTTTCAAAAAACATGAAGAATGACTCGCTTGGTCATTGTGAATGTGATGGTCTTACAAGCTCACTCAATGGTGTCTCACCGTTAGGTCACGTCAGCTGTTGGTACCAAGTTACTTATCTTGAAACTCATAATTACAACATCAATGCACATAATTAACAGTAGAGGTCAACCAATTAATCAGGCCGATATTTGACATTTTGAGATAATTGACATCGACTGGTTATTGAGCGTCACAAGGCCGATTTTTATTCTAATAGAAAAAAGTGCCTTTTAGTTTAAAATTAAAAGGTTAAAAGAGAGAGGCAATGAATTTGGCTTGGTTTAAAGTAAAGTCCAGAGAGACGACCGTACAATACAAGGTGTATGGCAGGAGAGCAGAGGCAGTCATGTTGATTTCCTACGAAAGGGAAGATAAGCTTTGGCTTCTTTAGCTGTACTGGAGCGGAATAAAATAAAGGGTAAACATTGAAGTAGACTATACAGTGTTTATTACTAATGTACACACTTCATAACTTTTTCATTTCCCAAACAGAGACAATGCACATTTTTTATTTTCAAGTGTTCAAGTGAATAATACATATCAGTCGACCACTATTAAGAAAGTGTCTGTTCACACAGGGCTGTGCAACCAGTTCTCGAGATATTCAAAATGACTGAATACTTTCTGGACAGACCTTGTATGTAATCATTAGAGTGAATCAAATAAATACTACCTGTGATATCATGGGTTACATATACTAGTTTTAGAGGAAATCCTAATGCATAGACACTCCAGAGGACAAGGGTTTTTTTTTTGGTATTCAATCAGGTCCCTTAGAAAATATCAATAATACTCAAATATGTGGAAAAATGATTCAGTGATTTATTTTCATCAGTATTTTTGTTGCTTCAAATACAATTGTAACTAACCTTCAGTATTCATCAGGTCTATTCTATAACCAGTGTTTCAACTAGTC
>VCCN01003376.1:3051454-3069151 GCA_006491835.1 Architeuthis dux
GTGATAATAAACATGTTTGAGATGTAACAAGCTTTTCTCAACTCTTTCCTTTTCAACATTGTCTAACCATACCCATCACTGATTACTTTATATTAACTGAGACATAACTTTTATTCTACTAGATGATAAGAGGTAATTATTTTCATCAGGTTTTAGCTCTGACCATCTATTTTAAAAATATACTAATTTAAAATACGTTTTTAATAATCTTATGATTAACTTTCTATGAAAGAACAAAAGCTTGTATTTTCCCATGTATATAAATGTATGAATGTCTTCAAAAGCTGACAACTTTATATTAGATAATGAAACTGTTCCAGTGAAACAAAAACAAATATAACTAGCATTCCAAGGGAAATTATGAATCACCACCACCCATATATGCTGTGTTGGGGGTAATCAATGAATAAGTTACTTCTCTCACCTTTTGTTGGACTGTGATCACTAAAAAAGGGCTGAATTTTCCAAAAACAAGCGGGCACAAACTTGTGACCTATTTAGCATAAACTTAGATTGCATCCTGAACCCACCTCTAAAAACTTATTTAGGTGGAATTTAAAAAAATAAAAAATATTTTCCCTACTCATTGAGGGGAGTGTGTGTGTGCAAAATTTCAAGTTTCCACTATGAACGGTTAGAGCTGGGCAAAGTCCAGATACATAGATGCATATAAATGTCTGAAGGCATGAATAAATTAAACCCAGCAGTAAAACAGTGTTGTGGGTAGCAGTGATTAATTAAATTATCAGGTCATCTCATAAGTAATATCTGAAATTTGATAGCAGTATACTGAATAATATGCTAATGTTGGCTTCCACGGGCAGAGGTACAATGATAATCCATGGCCTCGTACAGCAAAGATCACATCTGAAATATTGAGGACCTCAACTGGGAAAAATTCTCTCTATTCTACAAATCAAGCTCTGATTATCACCTACTACAGAGTTTACAGAACCACCTTGATGGACTAGATCTTAAAACACATGAAGAGATGGAAACTAATCTTTCTACATTTTTTCCTCCAAGTCAAAAGACTTTTACAAAACGATATAAAGCATTATTTAATTAAATTTGATTAGTTCTTACCTTCCTCTTAATTTTCAGTTGTTTTTATAATTGAAATTAAGATGATGGTAAAAACTAGTCAAATTTAATTAAATAATGTGTTACAATTACTTCATCCAGTAATAATAATAAAGATTGATTTATTAAGATTACTAGTTCTCATACGTGAAAATAACAAAAATATGGCGCCGTAAGTCGGATGTAAGGAGTGAGTTTAAAAGTGTGAATCAGCTTCTGCTAATCCATGGTCTTTGTGGCTGATTGGTAAAAGCAGCTAGGCTTAAACTCCCTCTGGCAATGAATGTGTCAGTTTGATTCTCACTGAAGGCTTATTCTTTATTATATGACAGTGCTGTTATTTGTTGCCGTGGAAATAACGGACCGAATTGAAAGTTGTATATAAAAACAACTGAAATTAAAATGAAGGTAAAAAGTAGTCAAATTTAATTAAAATAATGTGTTACAATTACTTCATCCAATAATAATAAAGATTGATATCATAAAGCTTGTGAATTTTGGAAGGAGGTTTTTAATAATGATGGAAGTAATGTTAATGAATACATTCTAATTAAACATTGAGCTCTTGTTTTCTTTTTTCTTTTCTGACTCTCAATTTGGGCATTACTTATGGGATGACCTGATATTTGTATGAAGAATGAAAAATAAAGACAATTGCAAAAGAAAATGTCATTTTCGTGATAAAAGAGAAACTATTGGGAGCAAGAAAAAATAAAGTAAAAGAAGAATCTATAGCTGACAAATATCTCCAATATGAGAGAATCCTAAAAAAAATATAATGATTTTATATGAATGATAATATAGGTAGAAGAAAATAATAAAAGAATAATCTATACTGGCAGCTAATATGAAAGTCCTAGAAAAAATATGATTTTATATAAATGATAATATAGATTGAAAAAAACCATAGAATAAACATCTATATTGGCAGTTGATGGATATCTTCAGTATGAAAAAGCCCTACAAAAGATAAAATCATTTTTTATAAATGATAAAAGAAGCATCTACATTGGCAGCTGACAGATATTTTGAATATGAAAGAAAGATTCAAATAGTTCTTCGGATGACTGAACACCTTGTTGTTTTTGTTGTAAACATGTTTCGGCCAATCCATTCTTGGCTTTCCTCAAGTGTAATATCCAAATGTAATGGGGTAAACTGAAGTTTTTAATTTCAAAGGAGGTAACCCTTATAACGTAGGATTCAGGTCTATCTTTATCCTTGTCTTGTCGGATTAGGGCCTGTTGAGCAGCAGAATCCACAGATAAGGAAACACCCGCATCATATGTTATACGGGTTACCTACTTTGAAATTAAAAAACTTTTTTCTAGACATAAAGAATAAATGTTGAAATTTCTGTTCTTTCTGTTCCTCTCTTCACTGGTTTCCATTCAGGCTACCTTTATGTGAAAGAATTAAAGACTTTCCCAGCCATAGTTATGACAAGAAACTTTGGATAGGAATAATAGTTAGTTCTCTGTAAGTTACTTTGTTTGCTGAGCAAAAGGTATGTCCTGCCAGACAACTTTGATTGCAGAATGATAGTGTGTTTGAATTTCATGGTTGTGTTGTCATGTCAATTTCAGTCATATATGAACAGACACATAAGTCACAGGCTTTCAAAGGTACTATATGAACAAAATCTTGGTGTCCTTGTAAAAGAATGCAGAGTGCTAAAGGTTGATATCAATCCCATAAATTTGTAAATGCAGAACTTTTTTTCTAATAGAGTGCAAAATATTTTTAATATAATTTATATAATATCTACGCTAATGATGAATGGTATGATTTTATTGGTTTGCTGTCCGTAACACTGGACTCTTCAACTGGGGGAAAAATTTTACTGATAAAAATAATTCCTACCCATCGTTTCAAACTATGTACTCTTCCTGGTAAACTAATTCAGTAGTTTTAGCCAGTGATAGAAATGGGTTTTGGGAACTAGGTATACAATAAAGCTGGGTTTCCATGAGTACAGGGTATACAATAATGTCTCCATTAGGGTGAATTCTCTGACAAATATTAAAAAAGTTAAATTTGTAACCACCCCACCTCGGATTTTAATGAAAAATCAAATCCATTTTTCAAAATTCCATTTCCGTCATTTTGGTGAACTACCCTATGTTTACAAGTTCATAACTCTGATCCTAATTAGGATAGAACCATGGGATTTGCACCATTGGATGGATAGAGAATAAGCAGCTCTACTTCAATGCAGTTTTGTCCTATGATGTCCAACAAAAAGTTATAGTTGGGGGGGGGGGGGCATAAAAACTGGAGTTACTGTCCTTAGTTAGAACTCTTCTGTTAAGAAACAAAGTTCATTAGGCTTGGACTTCTTTCCTCATGGATTACGTGTGTGTGAATAAAACCTGTCCTGTTAGGCTGCTTTCTTCACTTATTGGCATAGTGTAATAAAAAGCAACAGAAACTAGTAGTCCAATGGAAATTATGAATCACCACCCATATATGCTGTGTTGGGGGTGATCAATTAAAAAGCTGGGCTGTGATCACTAAAGAAATGCCTGAATTTTCCAAAAACAAGCGGGCACGAACTAGTGACCAATTTAGTAGAAGTTTACATTGAAAATTGAACCCCCACTAAAACCCTATTATGGAGGGGAATTAAAAAAAACAGAAAAAATATTTTCCCTGGTCATTGAGGGGAGTGTGTGTACAAAATTTCAAGTTTCTACTATGAACGGTTAGGGCTGGGTGAAGTTCAGCTACATAGATAAAATTGAACCTCCCTGCCTCTAAAGGGGAACTTTCAAATAACATAAAACATTTTCCTTACTCATTGAGGGGAGTGTGTGTGCAAAAAAAGATAAATGTCAGAACACAGGAATAACCTAGCAATAAAACAGTGCAAAAGTCACTAGTTTGTGGCCACTTGTTTTTTGAAAATTCAGATCTTTTTTAGTGATCATAGCCCAACAAAAGACGTGATAAGTAACTTATTCATTGATCACCCCCAACACAGCATATATGGGTGGCAGTGATTCATAATTTCCCTTGAAATGCTAGTTTATGCTCTGTTCTATCGAGATGAGATTTATTTAAAAGTTTGACAAGTAGTCATAAAAACATTAAATTCATTTTAGCTAATATAACAAGATCTTATGCAAGACATCATCATCAGCAACAGCAGCCATTTCAGGTCCACTACTGGACAAAGGCCTTTCTCAACTCCTCCCATGGCGATTAATTTTATGATCATGCTGTTTTGGGGGAAGGTAGGGGCTAATAGAGCTCACCTTTTGCGACTATTTTCTGGTGAGCTGATTTTGAATTCAGAGTTGTCCTTCTCCTAAACTGGTTGCCTCTCAAGGCTACAGAGCCCTATTTTACCCATACGCATGACATGAGGAGACAATATACATTAATTAAAATCCCCTATTCCAAATGTAGGGATCTGTAAATGTAGTGAAATGATTTTCTGATTAACACTATAATGTTCAATCTATAGGTTCTATGGAGGAGCATTGGGTTAAGTGCATTGACAAGGGAAGAGATTATATTGAAAAATAAATATTTGTTGTGTAAAATAAATGCTTTTAATATATGCAACATACGAAGGTGGATCAACAAGTCTGTAGCCTGACACATAGTTATTAGCTGAATTTTGAGCCAAAATTTTCTTTGTATATTATTCACATTGACAAGGACAGAGATTATAATAAAAAATAAATGCTTTTTTCATTATTAGGATGCAGACTGATTAATGTACGTATATATATAATTCTTTTAGCCAAACTTTGTCTGTTGAGATTAAGATGAAGACTTTGTTAACAAGAGCCGACATGTCATTACAATTGTCATTTTTAATGCTACTAATATCTGACTTTGATGACTGTCAAGATACCAAATTCACTTGGAAAGACTAAACTATTGATCTAGGAGTCAGGGGGAGTTTGAAATCCGTCATTACTTGATAAGCTATTCAGCCTTACTAATAATTTAAAAGAGAAAGAAAAAGGCTATCAGAGGGGTGGGGGGGTATCATTGGCTGAAAACAGATGGGTGGGGAGAGGAAGTCTGGACTTATACAAGTAGACACAGACATGTTTTTTTCAGGAGTGTAATTTGGACCTGGGCTTGAATATGCTCAGGCGGCTATACTGTTGGGTCACTCCTCTGAGGGTGTAGCAGACCTCCCTAGTCAGTACACATCTGCTCCTGTTGGAGTGTCTATGATCTGTGCGTACTGCCATACTGTCCTTCAAAGGGATGGTAGAACCCTATAGCCAGCTCAGGCATCTACCAACTACAGAAATAGGAGTGGCAGACTCCCAGTAAACCTACAACATATGGGCTCTTCTCCTATTCGTGCCATTCCGGTGGTTCACAGGATGCAGGGTTATGCTGCACACAGGCCCCACTTTCTATGATCCTACTTCTGTGGATTACCCTCCACAAAGATCTTCATTTGTGAAGCCAAGCCATTCGTTCATATATATATATATGAGGTTGAAACAATAGGTCCATAGCCTGACACATTATCTGAATTTTGATCTGACATTTTCACGATATAATGTTTGATCTATGTGATCAATATTCACCACTGAATTAAATGCACTGACAAAGAAGGAGATTATGTTGAGAAATAAATACTTGTTTCATCATTAGGCTGCAAACTTATTGTTATACATATGTATATTGCTTAAAATTAGAATTCTTTACAAATTAAGTCCCAAGAGCTTTGAAATGAAAAAGCTTTACACCAAAACATGTTAAGATTAAATGCTTATACATATTCCATTTGTTTCAAAGTATGTATTAAAACAATAGCTGGGAACTAAATTCTGGTAATGTAATAATCTTTGGTTCTCATATTGGTAAGGTTTCTCCCCAATGTGTGCCAAGATGTTTTTTCAGATATGAATTCCAAGCAAAGGATGTTCCACATATTTCACACTGGAAAGGTTTCTCTCCAGTGTGTGTTACCATGTGTTGGTTGAGATTTGAATTCAGTGAGAATGATTTGCCACAGATCTCACAATCAAAGGGTTTTTTGCCAGTATGTCTTAGCATATGCCTCTTGAGATCTGAATTTCGGAAAAATTTAGATGCACAGATTTCACACTGGAAACGTTTCTCTCCAGTGTGCTTCAACATGTGTATTTTTAGGTTCGAATTCTGGAAGAACTTTGACCCACAGATTTCACAATAAAAGGGTTTCTCTCCAGTGTGTGTTAAAATGTGCTGGTTAAGATTTGAATTCAAGGAAAAACTTGCTGCACAGATCTCACAGCGATAAGGTTTTTCTCCAGTGTGTATTAATATGTGTCGTTTGAGTGTTGAATTCTGTGCAAATGTTGCCCCACAAACTTCACAATGGAAAGGCTTCTCTTCTGTGTGTGTTAACATATGTCTTTTGAGATCTGAATTTCTGAAAAATTTTGCCTCACAAATTTCACAATGGTAAGCTTTCTCACCAGTATGTGTTGACATATGTCGTTTTAAGGCTGAATTTTGAGTAAATGTTGCTTCACATATATCACAATGGAAAGGTTTCTCTCCAGTGTGTGTTAACACATGTTGCTTGAGATGAGCATTCTGGGAAAATGCTATGTCACAGATTTCACAGTGGAAAGGTTTCTCTCCAGTGTGTGTTAACAAGTGCTGGTTTAGATTGGAGTTCAAAGAAAATGCTGAACCACAGATTTCACAATGAAAAGGTTTTTCTCCAGTGTGAGTCAACCTATGTCGTTTAAGAGCTGAATTTTGGGAAAATGTTATGTCGCAGACTTCACAACGATAAGGCTTCTTTCCAGTATGGGTTAACAAGTGTTGTTTGAGATTTGAATTCCGGCTGAATGTAGCTCCACAAATTCCACAGTGAAATGGTTTCTCACCAGTGTGTGTTCTCATGTGTTGTACAAGATCAGAGTTATATGAAACTGCTAGACCACAAATTTCACATCTTAGTGGTTTCTTTTTCTTATTACTGCTCATCTTTTTCATTCAGTCTGATGAGAATTTAAACTGGAAATGTAAAAGCAGAAACAGTAAATAAGTCATATTTCTGTAGACAAAATACATATTTCATTAACAACAAATGAATGAACAAGCTTGCTTTGTACATCAAATAAATTTCAGAGGTCATTGGTCTTAAATTTCATATGTAGGTTTTGGATATAAAAAGACATTATATGAGATACTATCCAAAAGTTCGGAGAACTTAAGTCGCAGAATGGCTACCCCAGAGAATGAAAACAATTCATAGAAAATGAGGTTCTTTATTTCCTAGTGATTTTAAGGGATGAGTGAAATATCCGGCGAGACATGGGAAAATGCTGGGTAACTTGACAGATGAACAGTTGAGAAATCTGTTCAAATTCCCCGAACCTCTGGGTAGCACCTTATAGATATGTGCTCCAAATGAGTACATTCATTATTTTAATACATATTGATACAACATATTTATTAGGTTGTAATGAAAGTTCTGTCTGATGTTTCAATTTATTTGGAAACACAAATCTAGTGGTGATTAACAATACACTTAATCATTAATATAGTCTCCTTCACTTATGATAATCTTATTCCATTATACCAGATTTGTAAAATTTCTTCAATTTTGACTTGAAATGAGAGACTAATTGATTTTCAACCACTTCTCTTGAAGTGAGTCTTTGTCTATCAAAATGATTTTGCAAACTCCTAAACAAATGATAGTCAGTTGGAGCAAGGTCAGGAGACTATGGTGGATGAATCATTTTTTCCCAGCAAAATGACTCTATATGAGATCTTTGGTCACTTGAGCAGTATGAAGACATGCATTATTGTGATGAAGAATGGCCCCTTTTCTGTTCACTAAAGATGAGCGTATTCTGCCTAAAGCTGTTTCCAGTAAACTTCAGCTGAGACTATTTGAGTATTGTTTAAAAGATTGTAATGGATGATTCTTTGCATATCCCACCAAACACTCAAGATTTTATTCGGATAAAGATTGCCTCTCGGCTGAGGCACAGGTCTAGAATCGCAACTGAGCCACTGACGATGACACTTAAAATTGTTAAAAAGGATCCATTTCTCATCCTCAGTAACAACTCTGTCCAAAAAAAGGTGCCTGGAGCTGCTGAGAATGCAGTGAATCAAAACAATCAGCATTTTGCTGGCGATTTGCTATGGACAGGTCATGTGGGACCCATTTTCCAATCTTTGACACTTTTCTTAGCTTTTCATATTGCAATGAACAATTGTATGGCTAACATTGAATTGTTTTCAAAGTGCCCTAAGGTAGATCATCACCCCTGACTGTTTTCCTGCTTCCAAAACAGGCATTGAATGATAAAGATGTTGTAATATTTCATTTTCCCTAATACTGGTTAACCATTACTAATCCAGTCGTCTCAAATCTGGATATAATTTCAGCTAGCACAAATCCCACTGCCTAGGAGCTTAAACCAAAGATGGATGAAAATTATGCTAATTCCCATTTTCATATAAAACAAACTTTTGCAAATAATGAAAGTAATTGTGAAAAAGTAAAACAAATTAAAAAATACATCAGACCAAATATTTTTAAAATATGTTTTAAATTCTTAATTTAAGATTAAGTTGATGATAAAAGATTAATCATTGAAAAGAATTCCCTAGGAAAAATTGATGGATAAATAGAGATATGAACAGGCTAAGATAGATAGATAGATATGAACAGGCTAAGATATATACATACATACATAGAGAGATAGATAGGTAGATAGATATGAACAGGCTAAGATAGATACATAAATAGAGATATGAACAGGCTGAAATAGATAGATAGATAGATAGTTATGAACAAACTGAGATAGATGTATAGATATGAACAGGGATAGATAGATAGATACGAGATTCAGAATTTTTTGAAAATCATTTGGATTTTCATTTCTAGCCAAATATAGAAGTTAACTACTACAAAAGAATAAGACAATGTTTTTAAAATGACCAGATGACCACAGAGTGTAATTTATTGCTTAAATTAAAAAACCTGGCAAAGTTGGATGACTTAACTGTCAAAAATGGATTGCATAAGGACTGATTTGACTGATTTTTACTTTTGTACTAAGCTGGTACAGCAATCACTGTTCGAGTTTTGGTAAAAAACGATTATTTTATTTTATTTTTTATTAAATCAAGTATTGTAAACTATTTTAATTAATTTTTGACTACATTTACTCTCATCTTAAGTTTTAGTATTTTTTTTTTATCATATGACTGACAAGCACCCCAAAAGGATGGTTTTTGCCTTTACGGTGTAAAGGCAAAAACCATCCTTTTAGATTTGCAAAAATTTAGGGTGCTTGTCAGTTATATGATCCTTTTTTTTAAAATCACAATATGTAAAATGGTTTACAATGAATGAATAATAATAGCTTTTTTACTACAGCCAATTAAAAAAACGACCAAAAGTTAAGATGAAGGTAAATGGTTTACAATACTTCGTCTAAATAGAAATTAAATAATAAAATAATCGAGTGCCATTTTTACTAAAACTAAAACAATAACACTGCCGGTGCCAGCATTACTGAAATTGTGATTATACAAACTAAAAATTGGGATGAATGTAAATAGTAGTCAAAAATTAATAAAAATGGTTTACAATACTTGATTTAATAAAAAATCAAATCAAATAATCATGTTTTTACTAAAACTCAAACAGTCATTGCCGTGCCAGCTTAGTATGAAAGTAAAAAAATATGTTAGCTTCTTTAGCAGTGATCAGTCAAATCAGTCCTTATGATGCGATCCATTTTTGATTTTTAAGTCATCCTATTTCGCCAAATTGCTCTCATATTTCAGTTTGTTTGGAGTAAATTAAACAATAAAGATCATTCTGAATTGCCTACAATTTAATTAAAAACAAAAATTAATTTACGTTTGATTTTTATTAACACTCAATCAATTTTTTATTTTACATAAAAACAAACCAAAACAGATATAAATTTTGAGCAATTTTACATTAAATAAAACATTACATTTTAACATTCAATTATTATTAATAATAGACTTTTCAGTTCTTTTTACATAAGACGTGTTTTCCTTGGAAGTCATATTTATTAGAATGTTATTTCTATTTAAATTAATTCTATTTTAATTGAATAAACCTTAAATTTTGCCATCGAATTTTGGCTGGCCCCTAGGTTTGCTCCCCCCCCCCTCACTTTCATACGCTTTAATGTAGGGGTTGCGAAAGTGAATTATCACACAACTATATGAAAATTGTTTGACTAGTATTTTATTCAATTTAGTAAAGTATTATACTTATATTTTAAAAATCATTCATATAAGTTGTGTATATCAACATGAAGTATAAAAATGAAGATTTCTTGTCGCAAGCATTTCGAGTGTAGAAATGCCACTGGATGATGATGATGAATCAATCTTAGGCCAAATCATATGATGCCAAAACGGCTTCACCAAATTGTCCCATTCGGCCTTCCTTGTGCCAAATATTATATTTAAAATGTATCATAAAGCTACAACCAACGCTTATGGTCACCCCTGGGGAAGGACTGACTCTGATAGGTCGAAATTGGCATTTTGCACACGGGCAATGATGATTTAGTCAGGTTAAACAAACTGACTGCTCTAAAAGAGAAATATATGGAGGTTTTCAGTGAGGTTTTCACTGAGGGTATGGACACATTAAAGGACACAACAGTGGAAGGGTTATGAAATGTTGTGGCAGATCCAGGAATTCTTTCCTCTCCTGCACCATAGCTATATATCCACAATATTTCCAAAAGTTATCAATGAATTTCAATGACATTTTGTGGAAGGGTGGGTCCGATGATGATGATGTTATGGAAGTGATTAAACTTTTAGGCAGACCCAGGAATTCTTTTACACGATACCTCCCCTGCATCCAAGCTATATATGTACACAATATCTCCAAAAGTTCTCAATGTATTTCAATTAAATTTTCTGGAATGGTAGGTGATACAGTAAGGAAGAATTGGTAAAATTGTGGGGCAGATCCAGGAATTTTTCTAGATTGAGAAAAATCTTTTCATTTTTTTCATACATTTATGTATTCACTCAAGCTTGTCCATACAATATTTCTAAAAGTTCTCAATGAATTCCAATGATATTTTGTCAAAGGGTAGGCCATGGGCTAAGGAAGAATTGATTAAATTTGGGGGTAGATCCAGGAATTTTATACAGGTACCTCCCCTGCAAGACATCATATCCTACATCGTATCATTAAAAAAAAATCGAGAACAGAATTTAAAAAATTTTAATTACTTTTTTAAAATCAGGTGTCGATTTTTCTGTTGTGTAGTTTTAAAACCGAACAGGACAAATTAAATATTTAAAACGAGAGATAACTGGAAAAAATATTAGAAATCCAAAAATATTGGGCGCTTATGCAGATACGCACCCCCATAGGGAAAAAACTAGGGAGACAACTCAAAAATATAAGTTTAAATACTGACATACAGGGTTGCCAGATCAGTTTTCTCAAAATCAGACAGTAGTGTTCCCAGACACAGACATCCCTGCTCGAAAACGGACAGAATAAATTTGATGGCTAAAAATAGCTGATAGTGGCTAAAGGTAGCTAGATTATTATCACAATAATGAGAATAAATAGCCAATTTTTTTCCATTTCATAAAATAATTAATATGACACCAGGGCCAAATGGACACAATGTCCAAAATCGGACAAAGCTGGCAACCTTCCTGACATGTCCTACCGAAATGTTGTTCCTCGTAATATCGATGTCTGAAAATTTCCAAATTAATTTTAGAAATAAACTGCAATTTTTCTCGCTTAACTGATTTCTTGTTGGTTGTTTGTTTTTGTTGTGATTTTTCTCTTCTCTTTCAAATTCCACATGTGACAAATTGTTTTAATTGAAGAAAACAGCAGTGTGTTAGTGTTTTTTTTTGTAAAATGTTTTTACGCTCCCAAAGATATTTTATATGAAACAAAAAGCGGTTTTCCTCGCTTTTACTGATTTTTTAGTTGTCTCCCCTGTTTTTTCCCCCTATGGGGGTGCGTATCTGCATTAGTGACTAATATTGTACTGTTTTTTGTTTTTAATAACTTATTCAGTTCAATTGAATATTTTCAATAATTTCAACTTACCTTCTATCGAAATATGGAATTCTCAACATAACTATACAACAAAATGTGTTGCTTTTTCTTACTTGGTTTTAAAACTTTCAAAATGGTCTGTCTCTTTCGATTTTGTTCTGTCACTCATAAGATTTGAGTCAATTTAATTTCTATAGCAGGATAATAAAATTCAAAACTCACAAAGTATTAAAATAACAATAAACTATTTTAGAATTCAATGTTGTTGTTTTTTTTAAGGACAAAAAAAGACGAGGCAGAACGATAATGGCTAACAACCGGTGAATACCGACAACCTGTCCTATTTGATTAAGTGCCAAGCAGTGTTGCCAACTCAAAAAAAATTTTCGCGCTAGTTTGACTACCAGAAAACGCTAAATGTTTTAAAATAGCCAAAAATGGCCCCAAATACGCTAAAAATGGCCGAAAATAACCAGAAAATATCAAAAATGTTTTAGGCGCAAACACGCTAATTTAGCGCTTTTTGCACTGCCAAAACAAGAAATGCGCTCAATTGGCAACACTGGTGCCAACTGCCAAGTTATGGTTTGTTATTTATAGCTAAAACTGTCTTTAAAAATGCCTAAAATCGGCTAAACCTTTCCATTTCCATTTATCAAATAAAATAACTATACATTAACATTCCAGAACAAATTATTAATTCAAATTGTACATATAAAAAAAAATTAAACTTACTAATTAATTTTTTTAAATAGCCACATTTTCGGCTAAACTGGAAAGATATCAGCCAGATCTAGCCGAAAAATGGCTAATTTTGCAATCCGGGTATTGACAAAGCGAGGGGGGGGGGGCTCAGCCACACACGTAAAGCCGTTGCTATTGAATATGTTTAATTAGATCAGTTAATTGATGAATTAAATTGGACATCCAGAAGTTGATTCATATTATCGAAAACATCTAGAATCCAGATTGGCTAAAGCGTCCCAAATTATTGCGCATGCTTGACCATTCCTTTTAAGGGTCACGCATGCGTGAAATTAACGCATATGTTTTGCTCTTTTTCTTTTGTTTTGAGGGTCACGCACGTGTGTACATTTTAATTCTTCGCAATTTGGAGTCGAAATCTACAGGTGTTCTCTTGTGTTTTTAAGGATTATCACAGAAAAATTAAATTAAAAATTAACGCTAACCCTAAAAATTTGTTTCGTTTAATCTGTATTCATGGCCTTTCGTAATTTAAAATTCAGAAATGACCTCAACTAATATAAGGTAAATAAACAATACAATAAACATTACATTATTAAAGGTCCGCTCGGATAGTTGTAATGGTTACACGTCTGCCTCACACGCAGACGGTCCCGGGTTCGATCCGGTGAAGTGCACAGGAAGACTCTTCAGTAGGACAAATTTTCCTGTGCACTCAGCAGCTAATTGAGTACACTGTGTGATAAGGGTGGAAAAGAAAGAAAGAAAAAGGAGCATTCCTGAATCAGAATACTGCACGAGCATACCACTCTTCTCTTTGAAAATGAGTGAGATTCATGCCCCCCCCCCCGCCAAGACTGGCTAAAATTGCGTTTAGCTACTAAAATTAAGTATTGTCGGAAGTCAATTTAAAACATATTCCAAAAGTTTTATATGTGATCTTTCAAAATAATGTGAGTTCTAAAAAAATAGATTTAACCAATTTAATAAATCTAACACTTTTTATAAAATGAGTGAGAATTTTCCTTTCATGCGTGTGAGCGTGAGAATGTAGCAAAATACGTGTGACTTGGAAGGTATGAAGCCTACATTTACTAACAATTCTATTCTATCAGTTCTGTGTGAAATAATATGAAGAAAATATGTATGGGTACCATGAAAATATTTTATTCAGTATCTTTAAAAAACAATACAATAAAACTATAAAGCACTCAGGGAGCACATACCTCTGGCAACGTCATTGTCTGGGGAAATAATTGTGCATGGATCCGCCCCAAAATCACATCTTTCATAGCCCATTGCCCACCCTTCCACAAAATTTCAATGAAATTCATTGAGAACCTTTGGAGATATCATGTAGACAGACATGAACTTTTGGCAATATTATATGGTGTGGACATATAACTACAACGTAGAGGATATAATTGTGCATGGATATGCCCCAAAATATAATCACATCTTTCATTAAAACCCATTGAGAACTTTTGGAGATATCGTGTGGACAGTCATTATCGTATACATAAATGTAGGAAAAAAAAAACCGGAAAAATATCTCTCAATCAAAAAGAATTCCTGGATCTGCCCCAAAAACCCCATTTCCCATGCTTCCACACAATTTCATTGAAATCCATTGAGTACTTTCGGAGGTATTATGTGGACAAGTAGATCTTTCATTAGAAAAAAGAATTGCCACAAAACTATAGGAAAATTTTTTAGGCAGTCATCTTGGTGTCACCCCTTCTGATGGTGTCACCCGGGTCGGACCGCCTCCTCCATAGATCTTAGAGAAAAGGGTTATTCAAGAGTGTACACTGTACAGGCACACCTCCAAGATATTGCAGTTTCAGTTGCACACCACTGCAATAAAGCGAATGTTGCAATAAAGCAAGTTACATAAGTTTTTTGTTTTCCCAGTGTGTATAAACTTATGTTTACACTATACTGTAGTCTAGTGGTCCCCAACCCTTTTGCATCTGCCCACCACAGACTGGCTACCATTATTTAAATAAAAAAAATTGAATACTACCATTGATGGTTTTAATTTTCAAATGTTACAATTACATATTTTAACTCTTTGGGTACACAGCTTTTCCCATCTGGTTTTCCCTGTACTCCACTGCCCTTCTGTGTTAGGCCATGGCAAGGTTGCTGGATTAAAACCTGACTGTGAAGCCAAACAATACACAAAAAAAAGCCAAATTATGACCTTATTTTACATACAGAAATACGATGGCTCAGTAAATGCAAAGTTCTGGCAAGATTTGTAAGTCTAATTAAAGAGATAAAAGTTTTTCTCCAAACCCCCAGCTGCTTTTGGTTTTGTTACCTTTTGGCCCTCAAACATTTTTCCCTTGTATGGGTTTATGTATTATTTCACATGGGGATTTAAAAAAATTTATTTTGGCTTTATTAGTTTTGTTTTTAGTTTATTTGAATTGGTTTGGTTTTGTGTATTATGCTCATTATTTTAAACTTGCCTTGATTTTATAATCTATATTATATTATTATTATTATATTATATTGTCTATTTATATAATAATATAGACAATTTCTAAAAACTTGCTGTTTCGCAGTGATTTGTTTTGTGCTTTATCTAGGAATTAAATATTATTATGTATGTTTTTATTATTAAGCCCTAATATAAATTTGATTTGAAAAGTAAATGGTGCCTGCCGTACTACTGATAGTCGTGAAAGTGCTCTGTAATAAAAAAAGGTTGGTGACCCCTGTTATAGTCTATTAAGTGTGCAATAGCATTAGGTCTTAATAAACAATGTACATACTGTTACATACAGGCTTCCTCCCAGCACCCAGGACTTTCCGAGCCATCAACTCCCACTCTCTCTAATTAGAATGAGGAAGCAGATGGACTGAACCACCATATTGGATCTTGTTTATCATCCCTTGGAGTGCAGTCAGCAATGTATGGCAGCCTGAATGCGTATAATTTATATACAGCATCGCCCATAAATAAGTACACCCCTACCACTTTTTAATAGAAAGTTAATTGTCTTCTAAACCAAACATCACAGGATTTTATTATTTCTAGTGGAAATTGGTTGCCGATCAATTGGTTGCGGGTCAAGTTGTTGTGAAGTAAGTTAGTCGGTTGGACAAGAGTCTTCTATAATTTGTTTAGACAACTGAGCACTAACTAGTGACCAATTTAACATACACTTACATTGCATATTGAACCCCCTCTAAAAGCCTATTTAAGGAGGGGAATTTAAAAAAAAAGGTTTCTACTATGAACGATTAGGGCTTGGCAAAGTCCGGATACATAGATACATATAAATCTCATATCAATAAACCAGTGTTGTGTGTAGCAGTGATTAACTAATTGTAATAGATTGAATGCTGAGGTAGATATGTGAAACCAGCTGTCTACCATTAAACCAGACTTCAAAGAGATTTGTAAACAGTGTCATTCATTCCATTGGCTTCTCTTTTATTTTCCTTCTCTTTTAGAATGTATTTTGAAAACTTGCGATGGCTTATTGTTACTATTATCAACTAATCAACATAAAAACTCATTAGGGGTTTGCACATATTTTTGGAGAACATTAAGAGGTCTGTGAGAAGTACTGCTCTAGACTATGATAAAGTTATTACTGAAAACATTCATCCAAATACAAGATGACCAAAGCATTTCTTCTAGCCATGTTTCATAATAAAGAAGTTCTGCTTTATAAACCTCACTAGTTTACCCATGCTGTGAAAAATGATGACAGTAATAAAATAATTTTGCAATTGCACTGTAAATAAACAATATCAAAAACATTATGTTGCTTTGCATTTTCTTATTTATTTTCAACCAGAATGAACCCGCATTTTTTACACTTTTGAAAAAAAAAAAAATAAATAAATAAGGGAGATTACTCTATAATTCACAAAAGTTACAGACAGAAAATATAGACCATCACGTGGCATTTATATAAGTAGATACTCAAGAAGTTTTATCAGTGTGTATTAACAGATGTCTTTTGAGATGTGAATTTCTGGAGAAATGTTCTCCACAAACCTCACAGTACAGAAGTTTTTCTTTGGTATGTGTTAGCCTGTGACATTTGAGAGCAGAATTCTGTGAAAACATGGCTACACAGAGCCCACATTGAAATGGTTTCTCTCCAGTGTGTATTAACATGTGTCATTTGAGAAATTAATTTTGAGATAATGTAGCCCCGCAAATCTCACAATAGAAAGGTTTCTCTCCTGTGTGTTTTAAAATATGTCGGTTAAGTGTTGAATGTTGGGAAAATGCTGCTACACAGATCTCACACTGGAAAGGTTTCTGTCCAGTGTGTGTTAATATATGATGTTTTAGTGCTGAATGTTGGGAAAAGGTTGCTTCACAAAATTCACAACTGAAAGGTTTCTCTCCAGTGTGTGTAAGGATATGTTGTTTGAGATGTGAATTTCTAAAAAAGGTAAACATAATTTATATCTTGAGGGGTTTATCTGTAAAATGTGTAAGAATCACTGTAAACATAAATAAATATAATAATATAAATTTAAAAAATCATCAAATTAATAAAAGGTGGGGTAGGAATCATATGAAAAATAATTGTTCTTCTCTGAAATTTGGAATGGAAAATTCTTTTTTGAAAGATTCATCCTTTAATAAATAAGTATCAAAGATTTTATTTAAAAAATAATACATAGAACGGGGTAATCAGGCCATCTGTGGGGTAATTGGACCACCATTAAGTTTCATAGAATTTCACAGCATATTTTATGCAGTTATACATATTCTCAGATATGCATTTTATGTAGTTATACATATTCTCAGATATACATTTTATGCATCTATACATATTCTCAGATATGCATTTTGATGTATTTATACATATTCTCAGATATGCATTTTATGCAGTTATACA
>VCCN01003376.1:3069335-3092379 GCA_006491835.1 Architeuthis dux
TTTTATGCAGTTATACATATTCTCAGATATGCATTTTATGCAATCATACATATTCTCAGATATTCATTTTGATGTTTAACAAAAAAAGCACATTTGTAAGCAATATCAGTTCAGTTGAAATTATTTTAGGCACTGTCCATACTAGTATTTAAGATAGTGAATATTTCATGGTTCTGATAATAGGGAAATACTATGGGTTACTTCAATATATAGAAATCAAGCAACACTTTCTATTCTTTGTTGATAAGTAGAACATATGATATTGTATATATGGTAGCATTTCTAGGTTGATGGTGATATTACTGTCTATGTTAGGGAAAATACTTTTGATGGAGCAATTGGACCACATAAGGTGGGGCAAATGGGCCACAGATGAATGTTAAGAATGATATTAATTTTCAACCCCTCAATAAGTTGCCAATCTATGGTAGGATCACAAAAACCACAAACAACATATCAGAAACAGCAGTTTCCATAGCATCAAAGTTACCAAAGCCTAGCATTATACATCAGTTTATGTGATAATGAGATCAGCAAAATCATCAGCATTACAGAAAACAAATTTTTCAGTAATGCTGATGATTTTGCTGATCTCATTATCACATAAACTGATGTATGATGCTCCATAAGACAATATGTCCCTTCATTTTTACCAAATGTCAGTTTAATTTCTGCTTTTCAGATTTTTGAGACATTATATTATGCTCAATTTCACAGCATGTTGTTGGTTTAAGCTACAAACAAAATATGTGTCTTTTGTACAATCATACATGCATATATTTTGCTGAATTAGTAATTTATTACAAGTTGCCCCGATGCATGAGGAAAATGGGCCACCACATATTTTGCCAAGTCACTCTGTTACTTAATGCCACTATGTGTTCTACTTTTGTCATATAATACTGTACCTCTGATGTATATTCATGTAATAAAAAAAGTTATTTCAGATATTAAATGTACATACCATGTCAAAAACCTCAAAAAAGGTTTCGCAATTACCCTCTTCTACAGTATACTGATTTTTGCCAGATTTGCCACGTGTTGATTTCAAGCTGAAAATGTTGTCTATTTTGTTCATACCTAATTTGCAGTTACATTGTAAATAGAACCCTCCATTGTAAATAGAACCCTCCATTGTAAAACATAGAAAAAGATTTGTTTCTGAAAAAAAAAATCCCTGGGAGATTGTTATGGTCTAATGGATTAAAAGCACACAAGAAATCATTACCTTTCCCGTTTCCATATGGCCGCTGCTTTAGCTGTTCTGATTCCGGAATCGCCCAAAGTCAAAGAAGCAGACAACAACTTCAACATTTTCCCGCTTTCTGCAGTTAAAATGGCTGAAGGAAGTATACCTAAGCATGGTAGGTCTAGGCCTGCTGCGCCTACATGTATTGTCCCAATTCAAGTCGACAGAAATTTATTACCACAACTGGACATAACTTTCAGGGACCTAGTCAATATAACATCCAATGATACGGACTGCATAAGGTGGCTGGCTAACAAAAACACTAACCCTAACTTATCCTTTGTTCATTTGTATTTATCAAGCTTTTGCTTGAATTTTAAAAAAGTGAACAAAAAACAAACACTAGTCTCTTGAACCACATGAAATTGCCTGATATCAGTCGACCACTTAAAAAATAAAAAGAATAAATGAAAATGCTGTTCTGAGGAATCTTCCTGTCTCTTTATTTGATTTAAATTCGCTATCAGCGGCAGCGGGGGACTTCGGGCGTTTCCGGAATCAGAACAGCTGAAGCAGCGGCCATATGGAAACGGGAAAGGTAATGATTGTCGCAGACACAAAAAATTTCCGATTTGGTTAACAGATGTGATGTGAATCTTAACATATTTCTCAGTGATTTAATTCCGGTGACTGTAAAATCTATCGGAACGTCCGAACTTGTCTAAGAATAAATTGAACATTTAAAAATCAAAATTTGTTTCGTTTAATCTGTATTCGTGCCGTTTCGTAAATTTAGTAGATTTATCTGAATCGTTGCTTCATTTTGTTTAAACAAAAAAATGAATAAGGTTTATCCACGAATAAAATCTCAAATAAAAATTATAAAAGCATAAAATTATGATTCATAACAATAACACAACAAATACATGATATGGGAGTACGATGACAGGCCGGTGTAGACCCACATTTAGTTCCTTCTGTAAAATATGTACAATTGGCTGATCTTCTGGAACCACGGATGCCAAATCAGCCATTTTTGGCTAGATTTAGCCGATCTTTTCCCCTATTTAGCCGATAAAAATTTGTGATAGCAGATAGCCGAAAATCTGGACAGTTAAAAAAAAATAATTAGCTAACTCAAAACATACATATTAAATATTTTTAGCAATAAAGTTAGCTGAAAGTTGAAAATAATCAGCCAATTATACATTATAAATCGGTCTCCCACTTTAGAGCCAATTCACTTGCTTTCCCTATAAAATCCACTACAAATCAGAAACATAACGGCAAATGTACAGTCTTTATTAATAATTTGTTCGAGAGTCTTTGTATATAGTTATTTTATTTGAAAATTAGGCTTTAAATGAGTTTATAACATCTTTTAGCCATAAAGTTAACCGATTTTAGCCACTTTTTGAAGCAGTTTTAAATGAAAAAATTAAATTGCAGTTGGCAACACTGTCTGGAACACGGCCGCGATTGTGGGGCACCCAGTAAGAGTGAAACAAGCGCTGTGCGGTGATCAAACCCGCGTCCACCTTGGAAGCAGCCGTATACACAGGCTCTGCTCTAACCACTTCAGCTAACGGCACCCTCATGGAAAGGCAGGAGCTCTGAAATGTACACATTGTTCGTTTGCGGGAGGAAAATCTTGAACTTGAGAAAGAATAAGAATACATTTTTTTTGTCCATGCTTTCAAGCCTGGCTGCTTTCTGTCTCTGTCTCTGAGTTTCTGAGCTCTGTCCGTCTCTTGCTTTTATGGGATTTCGAATGCCCACGCTGGTGTGTTATTTCCTGTTTTTGGACACCCACGCATATGCATCTTTCCTGAGGTCATCGGGGCCACTTCCACTTGCACCCAGGTGTTAGCCCAGAAATGACCTCCCGTGGCAGTATATCATAACAGGAAATGTTTGAACCAGATTACTAACTTTGGACAGTTCCTTTATTCTTGTGACCCAGTGAAAAGACAACTGATTCGCAAACAAGAACAATTAATTAAAAAGTTAAATCGACAGAATTTATCCGTCATGTTAGATGTACATGGTCTGACGATTGCACCAGCATGAAACTTGGAGTCATCATGAAACACTGATTTATCTGTATATATCTATTTACATATGCACCCCCCCATCCCATCTTCAGTCACCCGTCTTCATTGTACCGTGGTCAACTCCTACTCATCATAGTAGTCCCAATACCTAGACATTCCAGGTCTGTCCTGTCCGGCTTCGTTCTGCAGACTGATTTCCAAAAGACTTCCCCTTTCCTCTGCCCAGCCAATCCACCCGTTGCCAAAGCTATCCTCATCCCCTGGTGACCTACTTTCCATGGAAGACCTTTTTAAACTCAAGTTTTTCTGAGACACTATACTAATATGCAAAAATGCTCTATTTCTATTAGTCCCCGCACTACTTTGCTTTGCTACATTATGATGATACCGGTACATCCTGCCAAGGGGGTGGTCATAAAAAGTTGTAGGAATAAAGTCCTGGTCTCGACCAAACTTGAAACTTGCAAGGATCACTAAGCTGATGCATGCAACAGAAACCGGATCTTCGTCACCAGGTGTATACTCCATTAGGAGTTGTCTATTAAGAGACAGACACTTTACTTACTGATTTTCAGGAAGCCTTAGTTCATGAACCCTACCGGATTAGCCATTTTGCCGGACTAACAGAGGTCACGTAATAATAATTCAATAATAAACCCCTAACCCACTAATTATACACCTCATATCTTTGAAGCATTAAGACTGTTAGAAAGTTAAATTAAACACATATTAAATATGATTTAAATGGTTAAATACAATACATAAATATAATGATAAAGTCAATTAATATAAATGAAACATATATTAATTGAACAAATACAAATATCATGTGCAGTTGATGAGCCAATAGCAGATGTCTCGCACAACTTCTATACTGAAACATTGCAGTTGAGTTTTCTGAACACTTCTATCTTTTCTTGCATCAATATCGACTTGTCTTTGCACTTTACACTACTGACACCTGTAGTTTGCTTGGAAGCCGTTACTAGGTGTAAACGTAAGCAAATTAGGCTAGGACAGTGGTTCCCAACCGGGGGTGGGAGGATTTGGGTAGTCCAAGGAAGGAATAAGGCTATTAGGTAAAAATAAAAACCCAGTCTAGAGATAGGGTTTTCTGCACTTCTATCTATCAAGTCAAAGGCTCGAAATCTGTTCCAAGTTGAGAATGATTTAAGATGTTCTTTCTCACTAATAGACCTACAAATCAAAGAACTAGTAGCAAAAAACAAGAACAGAGATCACATTGATGTGTATATCAGTTACAATAGCAGAATTCTTATATTCTTTTGTAATAAATTGGAATTTCATATGATATAATTATTTTCGCTTGCTTTCTTTGAGTAACAAATACATAGAAGCAGCTGTACAATTATAAAATTAAACTAATTCTTAGTATAAAGATGTCTAATTATACTTAAAATAAAAAAATGATTTGAAATTATTCTTTGTTGCAACTTAATAAATGGAAGTGGGGGAATACTAGTAATCTTATTGACAAAAGTGGGGAATGACTCGAAAAGGTTGGGAACCACTGGGCTAGGAAATTTTACAAAATCGATGGAGCAGTGATAACTACCACAGTTACAATTAAGAGATGGCTCCACACATAACCCCACCTATTGCCATTCTGTAAACTAGTGTGAGATCCATGAGAAATACAAGTGTCTGCTTGCAATTTTGTCCAGATTAACCATTTATGGGGCAAGTGACTATATATGATCACCTGATGACCCGTCAGCCACATGCAAATATTGTAGCCACAAAGAGAACATAATCTGCACCAATATGGTCTGCAAGCTTTGCAAAAAACACTTGTGCTTGAACAAAGACAGAAACTATTTTGAGGTATACCACACCGCATTAAATTAGCTTGTTTTTGGCCCGCATCATTAAAATTTTAAAATCAACCCGGAGGTGTTATTTTTTTTGTCAATATCAATTTTTTGTATCTATTTATATTATTGAATGTTATTCTTTAATTCTATGTTTTATTTAACTTTCTACTTTAATTTTTAATTTTTTTATATTTTCCATTTTTGGTCACTTTTTGGGCCAGGCACCTTATATGATCACTTCATCAGAGGGGGTTTTGCCCCCATAAACAAATTTCAGAAAACTTGCAACTGAAAATATCTTGTAATTAGGTCTAGTTTAACATACAAAAATATTTTGATTTGTTCATTTCGAATTAACTACTATTTCTGTAAATGTTATATTATAATTAGCTAATGTAGATCACATTTAATATAGGGGATCATCAGCTGCCTTTTCATGGACCTGTTTCAGGGAAGTTATAATATATATATGCATAAATATATAAATACATAAACATATAAATATATATATGCATAAATATATATATATATACATAAATATATATTTTGATATCTAAAATATTTTTAGAGGTGCTCTAAAAGGGTTAAAAGAGGTGCTGCTGGATCATCAGTTGCAGGAAGATCTGTGTTGTACCTGTAATGATGCTGGCTCATTCAACTTCTAGAGTGACCAACAAGATACCCCGTTTTGGAATCTGGAGTAAGATGCAATATGAAGTGTTTGTGTAGTCATTTCTGTGTTTGTGTAGTCAAAAGGTCTCTTTAAAATGGGAGGACCGCAGGGCCCAAAGTCTCTTTCACAGGATCTCTTTGGAGGAAACTTCTTTCAGTACGACACCGGAAAACACACTGTTTTCTCCTGAATCACTCTAAACCAGTGGTTCCCAACATGGGGCACACACCCCACATGGGGGAAATTTGATTACAAAGGGGGGCAATTTAAAAATGAGGTATTAAGAACAAATATCTCTGAATTTGTTAATATCAATGGTCAGGAAATCCTAACATGGCAAAATAAGTAGTGTATTTAATAATTTCAATGACGATTTGTCTTGCTTTATGAAATAAAGCAAACAAATCAAAGAAACTTTGCAAGCAAGAAAACTACAGTTGCCATTCCCGTCCTCATATTTCGCTGAATGTGGTTTTAGTGCTGTAAATGACTTGTTACAGAAAAAAAGAAATCGACTAGATATCCCAAAACGAGGAGACTTGAGATTGAAACTGTACTAAAGTGGTGCCTAGAATAAAAACTCTTTGCAGTAAACATCAAGGTCAAGGTTCGCACTAACTTGAGTTTTCTTATCTTGAGGTGAGCTTGATTTGTATTTATGATTTATAATAAGTAAAAAAGTTGAATTAAAAACACCTTTTATGTAAGTTCTTTTTATATGTAGGAATTCACTTCTATATTATATCTTTCAGAACTTTATTTGTTTTTATGTCGAAGGGGGCATCAAAATCTTTGAGGTGCTGAGGTGGGGCATGGCCCCAAAAGGTTGGGAACCACTGCTCTAAAGCAACAACGTTCTTCTGACCGCAGCCAAAAGCGAATTCTTTCCACTCCTCATAATCAGCCACTTATATCATGCTAAGAAATGATTCAAGTGCCCGTATGCAAAGTGTCTAATACAGCAAAACATCAGCGGGAAACCCGGATGTTCTAACAGTGCTGCCACACAGTCTTTTCGGCTGTGGTTGGAAAGAGGTCTCCAGTTTGATCTAGTGATCAACACTGTAGTCTTAGGTTTGTATCATAAATTAAGTAATTGTCAATGAGCTTATCTTAACTGAATGTCAAATCTGCGAAGAGTCAATTTTGTTTGGACAATTGAACCCCTACTTTGTGTTGTCAACATTATTATGTCTTTGTTGTTTGTTTGTTCCTTTCTGTGTTTTAGCTGTGTTTAGTTTGAATGTGTTTGGTTCATAACTGTATTTAGCTGTGCTTAGAAAAGAATAGCGAGTGAATAAAGCACACGTGTGTGCAGGGCCATGGCCTGATCAAGAGAGAGCCTTACCTGTTCTCACTTCCGGCCCTCATTTTTGGGACCTGAAACGGAATGGGAGCTTGCTTCGGCATGTTTATTTATTATTAAGCACAAACATTAATATATACATATATAAACATTACAAACATTGAGTACACAAAGAAGGGGAAGAAGATTAGATATACTTTCTCTATCTCACGTGAGACAGTTTTAAAGCCTCTTTTTAAAATCCAATACATAGGGTATCATTCATATAGATTCTATTGCTTTGTAAAATTTAAGAGGAGATTGAAAAAATTGGGTCTCACAATACTACTTGAACGTAGAATACAGAGATTTAATTGAAACTTTTAAAATACTAAATAATTATAACAATCAAGCTAAAAACTTTTTTAACCTCTCTAATAGAACAAATAATCTAATCGTATGCCCCAATAAATCTATGGATTTCTTTAGTGAGTGAGTTGTGCACTATTGGAATAAATTGCCTGAATATGTGAAGAATAAAAGTAGTATTAACAGCTTTAAAAAATTTAGAGAAAACGGCATAAAAATAAATTAAATGGTCAGTATTGAGAACTCTCAGGAAATCATTAAAAGAATTTAAGCTATTACATATAAAGTATGGCAAGCTGATGTGGCGGTGCTGGGCTAGTAAAAGATTTTTTTTTAAATTAATTCATGTGAATTTATCTAAATGAAGTGTTTTCCATTATTGATAATGATGTGTAATTTTTTCCATGTTCTGTGATTATTGTAATGTTTTTTTTGTTTTTTTTTAATGTTGACCAGACAATATTTTATAAGGAGATGCCCATAGAGGCTTTGCTGGACAAACTTCACAATGAAAAGGTTTCTCTCCTGTGTGTGTCAATAGAGGCATTATAAATAAATAAATATTTTCTATCCTTGTCATTATCTTAAAATTCTTGTCAGGTTAATACAAGAAATACCAAATCGAAAAACTTCTACAGAGTACACATCTGTTAGTTTAATCATAATAGACATGTGGGTGCTTTTTAGGAGTGTAACACAAAAATGTTGATTATCAAAACATTTATTTAGTGAGGCTTAATCCATTAACTGCAGATGGTGGTGAAGTTGCCATCAATCACAATAAAAAGGAAGTTTTATTGATTTAGCCATAGAACTGCTATGACATAAATTCCCATAATTCACAGTTAATGGATTAATATACACTTCTGGACATCTAGTAGACAGGAAAACTTTTGTACAAATTGTACAGTTAACTGGTTCTTATCTACTATGGATCAACATGTGTCTCTTGAGTGTTGAATTCTGGGAAAACGTTGCTCCACATATCTCACAGTCAAAAGGTTTTTCACCAGTGTGAGTTAACATGTGCTGACTTAAAGTTGAACTGCGGGAAAATTTGGTTTCACAAACCTCACACTGAAATGGTTTTTCTCCTGTGTGTGTTAACACATGCCTTTTAAGATGTGAACTATGTGAAAATTCTGCTCCACAAACCTCACAATGAAATGGTTTCTCTCCAGTATGGGTTAATACATGTCTTTTAAGATTCGAACTGTGCGAAAACTTTGCTGGACAAACTTCACAAAGAAAAGGTTTCTCTCCTGTGTGTGTCAATAGATGTTCCTTCAGATTTGAATCTCTTGAAAATGTTGCTCCACAATCAGCACACTCAAAGGGTTTCTCTCCAGTGTGTGTTAACATATGCTGCTTGAGACGTGAACTGTGAGAAAATGTTGTACCACAAACCTCACAGTGGAAAGGTTTCTCTCCGGTATGTGTTAACATGTGTTGTTTGAGATTTGATTCTCTGGCAAATTTTGCTTCGCACAGATCACAATGAAATATTTTGTCAGTATGTGTTTTTATGTGCCGCTTAAGAGTGGAATTACGGGAAAAATTTGCTTGGCAGAACTCACACTGGTATGGTTTCTCTCCAGTGTGTGTTATCATGTGCTGTCTAAGAGTTGAATGTTGAGAAAAGGCAGCACTGCAAATCCTACAGTGGAAAGGTTTCTTCCCGGAGTGAATCCTCAAATGTTGCTGAAGCCTTGAATTACAGGGAACAACCAGTCCATAAATCTCACAGTTCAAAGATCCTTTTTTATCATCTTCAGTGCCTTTACAACTCATCTTATCAATCTGAAAATAAAGGCAAAAGAATAAAATTTCATCTAATTGAAAACTTAGATTCATTTTTCATCATTCTATCAGTTGATCCTTCAAGAAAGAATTGTTTTAACCCTTTCAAGACTAGTCCATTTTGGTGCTTAGTCCCTGTAGACCTTTAAAAGAGATCTGGGTAATTCTGTGTCAAATCAACAAGGCATCAAACCATGACCGTCCCGGATTTTGTTCAAATTTGGCACAATTATAGATCTTTATGAGACAAATAGAATAGCGCCTGTCTCACATTTCCAGCTCAAAGGGTTGCGGAAATACTCACCTCTGAACTTTGCCAAAAATGCGAATTTCTGAAGGTAGTGACAAAGTTTGAAAATGTGCCGTTTTACCTCAGAGGTCAAATAAAAAGGTAGACCTCGAACTTGATCTTTTATAGGTCATTTGACATGTTGACCAATTTTTTTTCTAAATTTGGTGAATAATTGGTCTGGCCTTTGGCATGATATGTACACAATTTCATGGTGGAGAACAAATGGGAACTTGTGCTACAAGGATTTTAATGAATTAAAATTCACAAAAATTGTCAATTTGTGCATGTTAAATGAATTTTCAAATGGAATATCTCATTTTATATAGAAATTTAGGAGGTTTTGTTACCATGATTATGCCAATTGGTCTCATCAATAAAGAAAAGTTGTATACAAAAACAACTGAAATTAAGATGAAGGTAAAAACTAGTCAAATTTAATTAAAATAATGTACTAGGATGTGGGTTTTAAAAAAATTTTTTTTCTTCAATAGAAAACAGAATCTTCAGATCTGCATGAAAAATAATTGTCTACAGATTTTTGTTATCGTAAAAAAAGTCAGGCATAATTTACTTAAGTCATGTTTTCAAAAACATTCAGAAATATCTAGTATCTAAGGAAGTTTAGCGTCCCAAATTAAATATCTAAAAAGATCTAGAATCTAGGGAGGGGAACTTTAGCGTCCGAAATACTGCGAGATTTGAATAAAATAATACAATGTTTACTCGCATTAGTTGAGGTCATTTCTGAATTGAAATGTTTTTAGTTTAAATTTACGAAAGGGCCCGATTAATACAATTTTTACTCACCGTCACCTTTATTGTGTCCATTTCTGAACTTAAGAGGTTTCTAATTGAAATTTACGAAAGGGCTCGAATACTAGGTATTTCTGCGCACTTTGGAACACCCCATTTTAAAACGTAAATTAAAATTTAAAAACTCTTGTTTGTAATTTTTTTCTTGGTTTTATTAGAAAGTATGTGTCCGGAAAAAAGAAAAAACAACTTCAACGTAGAATTGTGCTCCTAAAAGTCAATTTTAAGTTTTAAACTATAATTTCTGCCATTTTGTTGATCTTTTTAAAAATTCGAAGTCGCTATTTGTCAATAAGCAGAAGGCTGACTGAGATTATTACAGCAGTTGTGTCCTCTTTGAAATAATAAAAAAATTACGTTTATGTCCATCCGTAGAAAAATATCGGCCAATTAAATCACAACAAAAAAAAATAATTAAAAAACAAGTACATGGTTTCAGTATTCAGTTTTTTTTACATATCTTTACTTACCCTTTGACTACATCATGTGAGAACAGAATTGAATCGATGGCAACAGAAACAGAGTAAAAATTGAATTTTTAAAAGCAATACAAATTTAAAAATTAAAATTGTAAAATTCTCTATAAAACAGATTTTATTGCTAAGATTATTTCTCTTTTTACGGAAAATAGCGATAAATCATATTTTACCAAATGAATGAAAAATATTGACAATTAGAGCAGTATTTCTTTTTTTTCGCATTTTTTAACAATGATTTTTTACGGAAATAAATAAATTAGCTTTTTCAAACACAGAAGCAGAATTTATATGTTCATGGTCTTGACTTAATAATGTAAAAAGATCGGACTGATCGATTGAAAATAAATCAATGAAAATTTATGGTAGTGTTTTTAAAATCTAGGTGTTTGTTTTGCTTGTCAAAAAGGGGAGAAAATTTACTCTTAATCATTACGTTTACTTTTACACGGAAATTTACACTATTTTGATTCAATAATATCTCCCGTTTTATAAGGTGCACACAAATAATTTTTATCTCATATATTTCGTCAATCTTTCAACTTAATAATGACAGTAACATTTTTGAACCAAAAAATTAAGTTTTGACGTTTATTTATCTGGGCAGAAATACCTACACTAATACTGAATACAGATTAAACGAAATAAATTTTGATTTTTAAAAGTTCAGTTTATTTCTAAATTGACTTTAAGGTTAGTGTTAATGTTAAATTTGATATTTTTCTCTGATAGTATTTTTAAAAACACAGAGAACACACAAAATTAGGGACGTGCACAGTAATTTGGAACGCTGAACTACACCTATCCCAATCTGGATTCTGGATGTTTTTGAAAACATGACTTAAGTAAATGTTGTCCAAAAAGTCATCATACACTACAATAAAGTTGATTGTAAGTGGTTTATTTGGACTGATTTCCTCGTCTTTGTTATTTATTTGTCACGAATTCACAACGTTTCGACCGTGTATCCTCCGGCTTTTCTCGGTTGAAAGAATGGTCTAGATTCTCTGCCCAACAAGTTTTGGGGGTGAGGCGATGCTTGTACAGTATTTTGATCTAGGAGCATTACCTTTTTCATTCTTTCCCACCCTAATCACACGGTTCAAAGTTTACTCAATTAACTGCTGAGTGCAAAGGGACATTTGTTCTAATGAAGAGATATCCACACTCTTCACTCATACCGGGAATCGAACCCGGGGACCTTCTGCGTGTGAGGCAGACGTTCTAACCATTACGCCATGATAAACATTAAACAAAGAAATTAGTTCTATTTAAACCACATATAGTGATTAAAACACCTGTCAAAATATTCAGACAAGAACAGTCGTTTTTTTTGCACTGTTGATCAAAGTTTTAAAAGAAAGAAAATAAAAAAACCCATCAACAACAACGACAAAAACTGCTTCCGAAATGTCTTCTTCTTACCAAAAAAATGTTCGTCTTATCTGAAAGAAATTCAAAACAAAACAAAAATGTGTGCGAAGCCGGTGCAAGACGATAATTTGTTCCACCTGAAAAAAAAAAAATTTTGATTCCAGACAAATATTTTCTCTGTTAGAAAACGTTTTTAAAATTATTGTTTATCTACAATATTTTCGTAGCATGCTGCCTGACACGTAGTTATTAGCTGAATTTTGATCTGGAATTTTCACTGTATAATGTTCGATCTATAGGATTAATGTCTACCATTGAATTAAATGCACTACTTGTTCGTTATCTGTACGCCACTCATATTCAGTGGTTAGCTCCCTTGTTAATCATAGTAACACATTGTTTAGCTAATTATGAGTAACTAATAATATTGTAATCCAATATGGAGTGATTTTACAAAACAATTTGTCCTGACTGACTAACCATAACCCTTAACCCTAGCCCTAACCCTCGATAAGATAATTACAACTGAATCACTGAAATGTCCTCAACTTTTTATTTTATTTAGCAAACAAAATCAGTTTTAAAAAATGGTACAACATATTAGTTACTTATAATTAATTTGCTATTTTTACTATTATCAAGGAAGCTAACCACAGAATATGAGTGGCATAACAATAACGAAGAAGTACCTTAAGTGCATTGACAAAGAAGGAGATTATGTTGAAAAATAAGTATTTGTTGTGTAAAATAAATGCCTTTTTAATCATTAGGCTACGCACAGACTTATTGATGTACCTACCTATATTTGATGAAATTTGATTAACAGGGGTCTGAAGTGTGAGGGACCAGTTTATAGTATCTGTTTCTGAGGTGGCCTTAATTTGGGATATGCCTTTTCTGGAGAAGCAGACATCTTCAGCCTGGGACAAAGTCTTTTCCTCAACATACAACAGTCTTAGCCACTGATATCTTTATTACTAAGTTTTCGTATTTTTAGTTGGATTACAAAATTTTGCCAGAGTTCTTATTAAATTTGACTAGTTTCTAACATCATCCTAATTTTAGTTTTTTTTATACAACTTATTAATTCGGGCCACTGTTTCAATAGCAATGAATAACAGCGCAATCGGAAATAAAGAGTAAGCCTTCAGTGAGAATAGAACTCACACCCTCACTGCCAGAGCGAGACTAGTTTATGCCTAGCTGCTTTTACCAATCGGCCATAAAGACTTCATGGATTAGCAGAAGCTGATTTACACTTATAAACTCACTCCCTACAACTGACTCTCTGCACCATATTTATGTTGTTTTTATATATGAGACCTAGTAGTCTTTTTATAAATCAATCTTTATTATTATCGGATAAAGTATTGTAACTAAGCACTTTTTATTAAATTTGACTAGTTTCATCCTAATTTTAGTTGAGTTTATTGTTGTTGTTTTTTTAAGTTGCATACAAAACAACTAAATATTAGGATGAAGGTAAAAACTAGTTAAATTTAATAAAAAGTGGTGTGTTACAATACTTCATCCAATAATAATAAAGATTGATTTATAAAAGTTGTATAAAAACAACTAAATATTAAGATGACGGTAAAAACTAGTCAAATTTAATAAAAAGTGGTGTGTTACAATACTTCATCCAATAATAATAAAAATTGATTTGTCAAAGTTGTTCAGAATTTGTGTGGCGTCCCCAGATTTTAGTTCCCTAGGTGATTGTCTAGTTTGCCTAGTGTGTAGTGCTGGCCCTGTCTGCTGCTATCTGAGGACATTTTAGTAATCAAAGATGGCAACCGCACTGCCAATTCATTGAGTGTCTCTCTGAAGGTTAATTGACTGTTTAATTGATATCATTTGTGAAAAGCTGTGGCTGGCCAATTATCCCAACTTACAATAATACGTAATTAATTATTCGTTTCATTAAGATGTTAACATTAAACTAATCCTGAGCAAATCTAAGTTAATGCTAATTAAACATGGCTGAAATTACTCCCGGGTGGGCATATTAAGTTAGTTGTAAATTCAGCTACTCTCTGTACCTGTCAGGGTGCCTCGTCGTGGTGTAATGGTTAGCAAGCAGTTCTTGCACATTATTAATACTGCATTTGATCCTCACTGGGTGCCCCATAATTGTGGCCTTGTGCCAAAACTAAGCTATGCTTAGTAAATAACTACTGTCTGTACCTGTACCTTTAAATGTTGACTAATACACTGCTTGACAACAAAAAAAAATTATTCAAATGGTTCTTTGGATGATTGAACTCCTTCTTGTTATTTGTGTTGTAAACACAACGTTTGGCCGATCCATTCTTCAGCCTTCTTCAGGTATAAAATCCGAGTGTGATGGGTGAAACAGAAGTTATGTTTAAATTCTTCTATATGAATATGTTGCCATCCAAAGATGAGTACAACACTACGAAAAAATATTTTTGCCAACAGAGTTTCAATTCAGTAGAGTTTGGTTATAAATAATATCTGATATCTGTTTTGATTGTGTAATGTTTCACTAGAAATAATAAAATCCTGCTATGTTTAGGTTTAGAAGACAATTAACTATTAAAAAGTGGTACGGGTGTACTTATTTATGGGCGATACTGTACATATATAGCCAGCCATCCAGCCAGCCATCTGGACTGACTTGAAAACTGAAAAAAACTATTTTCTTGAATTTCTCGAAGGCTAATTTTACTCATGAAAGTTATTTCCCTTCTGGCCTGAAGGATGTACATGAAGTTTATTTATCCAGTTATGAATATATACAGGGTGTCCCGTAAGAATGTCCCTTCCTATCCATTGTTAGGGGAGTAACTTTGTACTGAAACAAAATCCTTAAACCTCAATATGATGTCTCTCAGCCTAGTCAATACAAAGTTACTCCACTTACAACGGGTATGAAAGGACATACTTACGGGACACCCAATATATTCTTGACAAAAAAAGAAGAAAAAAACAATAAAAACTAGCATTCCAAGGGAAATTATGAATCACTGCCACCCACATATGCTGTGTTAGGGGTGATCAATTAAAAAGTTGGAAAAAGGGGTGATCAATGAATAAGTTACTTTTTTTGGTTTGAATTTTCAAAAAACATGCGGGCACAAACTAGTGATTTAGCATAAACTTACTTTGCACATTGAACCCCCTTTTAAAAACCTATGTAGGGGGCAATTTTAAAAAAACAAAAAAAACATTTTCTTTATTCATTGAGGGGAGTGTGTGTGCAAAGATTTCAAGTTTCTACTATGAACGGTTAGGGCTGGGCAAAGTCCAGATACATAGATAGATACATAGATACATACATAGACACATATAAATGTCAGAACATTTGAATAACCTAAACCCAGCAATAAACCAGGGTTGTGGGTAGCGTGATTAAAACACCGTTGTTTTCTTGAGTTTCCCAAAAGCTAATTTTTCTCGTGAAAACTATTTCCCTTCTGGCTTGAAGGACCTGCCTGAAGTATTTTTGCAGTTAAGGAATAGAAGATGGAATTTGTATGATTTCAGAATCTATATTGTAATGGTCTGATTTCAGTATGTTTGTTTGTTACAGTAACATAGCAAAACTGGTGCATCTTAACAAGATTTTTGTTAGCACAATACTGTTAAGATGCTCTAACTTGAAGAATAAAGCTGTTTCCAGTCCAATTTGCAACTTAGCCCATAAGAACCCACTGTGACACTGGTGTCACAAAATATTTAATTGATCTGCACAGTCTCTTATATAATATTATATGTTATCCTTGATTTTAACTCATGAAGTGTACTAAATGACATCTGCTGAACATCCTGGTGCAGTCACGTGACTATGTGTCAATTTTCCTACCCAGAATCCCACATAATCAAGTACTGAATGGTAGAGTCAATGTTTTACAGTGTAGATAGCTATAAGAGGTTTCTTTTAACTCATAAGAACCCACCAGTGTCACATACAATTTAATTGATCTGCACAGTCTCTTATATAATATTATATTTTATCCTTGATTTTAACTCATGAAGTGTACTAAGTGACATCTAGTGAACATCTTGGTGCAGTCATGTGACTGTGTTTCAATTTGCCTATCCAGAATCCCACATAATCAAGTACCGAATTGTAGTGTCAATGTTTTACAGTGTAGATAGCTATAAGAGGTGTCAATTTGCCTACCCAGAATCCCACATAATGTTTCTTCAAGTAGAAATGGGTCTGGGTTCTTATGGGTTTTAATAAAAATAGTGTGGGGTCTGTTTTCACGCTCACCATGATAATCTATATTATAATGATCTAATTTCTCAAGGGAGATAACTCCAGGTATATTAAATGCTAATTATACAATTGTTTCCCTTATTTATTTATGCAAAAAATTATAAACTGAATATAGCTGGACACGTTGGGAATTCCACGGGTGTTGACAATTAAGATTGTCCATTATCTCATGCCTCTTTTCTTCTCTCACCCCATGCTGGTATCTTCTCATTCTCTCCCTTATCCCTTCCAATCTTTGTTGCCGGTCCATGATTTTATTTAAAGGCTATACAAATATGGATTAGTTTCATATGCAAAATTTTCCCACTCCTTCAGTAAACTACCTTTCTTTTCTGCCCTCGCCCTTCCTACCCTCTTATTAAGCTACCTATCTTTCCCTCCTCCCCCGTTCTCTTTCTACCCCTTCAGTAAACTATCTAATTTCCCTTTCTCCTTCTTTCTTTCTAAATAAAATAAGGAATATTTTAGATAAAATAAGTAACATTTTAATTTATAGTAATAAAATAATATTTTTAATAAAATAAATAATATTTTAATTTATTTAATTTGTAGTAAAAGAAAGTGATATAATTTCATAAAAACTTACTCCGGTTGGCTAAACCGAATCTTAACCCAGATTTTTTACAAACTTGTAATTTTGTAACATAATAAAGAAACAAACAAAGATAATCCGTTTCTGTCGTTTGCTTTATTCAAATTTCTGCATTGCAAATTTTCTCTCTTGTGATTGGTCAGTTTTTGACAAATTGACCAATGAGAGCGTAATGGACATAGATTGTGACAACTGTATTAATAGTATGATTCTCTAAATAGGAATTGACTTGACATTGAGCCTAATTAATTATCATCTTTTCAAGCATTTTGAACTTCATATCCATAATAAAAGGTTCAATAATAGGGAAGCCATGATTTGGTTTTACTGAATTTGTGACCACTAAGCCTAAAGAATTTTATAGAGATAATACCTATATTATCATTAGAGGATCATTGGAAAAAGATTATTGCTTCAAATGGGTCGTATTTTGATTAAATATTTACCATATGTTATTGTTTATATCATCCTTCATCCTATTATTTAAAAACAAGCCTGTGTATCAGTTTAAAATCCCCAAAATAGTGTCTTGCGACTTTGGTGAAAGGTTTTTGTTTTTTTTAATTAGATTCTTGCGACTTTGGTAAACGGAAATATTTTTTTAATTAGAGTCTTGTGACATTGGTAAACAGTTATTTTTTTAATTAGAGTCTCATAACTTTGGTGAAAGGTTGTTTTTTTTAACTAGAGTCTTACGACTTTGACGCAAAAACAGGTGGCGGCTGTTGGGGGGGGGGTCCCCCTCTGCAGGGTATGCTGTCAGCATATTCTAGGCCCCAGCTGATAGGGCCGATATAAACTAAATTTCCCCAACATTGGCATATGGTTACCATATGTACATGAATAAGTTGATCTTGTGCAGGGCCTGGCAGAGCTGGTAATAGGCCCAGGCCAGATGGGAAATGTAGGCCCCCCCATTTCAAGATGCTCATTAAGTATCATTAAGCGATGCTGGCAGGCTGATTAGTATAGTAAAATGTGCTAATTATGGTAATAATTTCATGAATAATCTAATATCCTATGATCTGTCTCATCGTTGAGTTGAACAGTTATAAAGCAGCTAAGATGAAATTTTTTTATATCAGAACTAGCATAGTACTCGTCAAAAAATGATGGGATTATTTATGTATGGTCAAATTATATGAATATATACAGTACCTGTTATAAGTATTTGAACAGACAGCCAATTTAGTCCTAATCGTTTGGTTTTTAGACTTAAAAACAAGAACATTACACAAGAAGGACCAACTTTTTTGCAATCAACATAACAAGGCATGCATTTAGTCATGTTTTGTGGTTCTGAATGCTAAATTTCTTTTAAAAAAATTTTTAAAGAATTAAATTGTTAAATTAAAAAACAATTTAATTCTTTAAAAAACATTTTCAAGAAATTTAGCATTCAGAACAACAAAACATGTTTAAATACATACCTTGTTAAGTTGATTGCAAATTTTATTTTTATTTTTGCATAATGTTCCTGTTTTAACTCTCGAACCCAAGCAATTAGGAGTAAAATGGCTCTCTGTTCAAATACTTATAACAGGTACTATATAAATGTATTTATTGCAAACAAAATGATATTGTACTTTCATTTAATTTAAATTAAACAGGTCTGGTTAGTCACTCAATAGAAACCGTCACATGACTAACATCTTTTGGTGGCAGGCCGTGTTGGGAGTGATCAATTAAAAATTAGGAAGAGGTGTGATCAATGGATAAATTACTTCTCTCAACTTTTGTTGGGCAGTGATCACTAAAAAGTCTGAATTTTCAAAAAACAAACATGACTGGGCACAAACTAAGTGATCAATTTGGCATAAACCTACATTGCAAATTGACCCCCCACTAAAAACGTTTTTTAAAAAAACAAACAAAATTTCTTTTCCAGACATAATAAGGAGTAAATTCTGAAAATTTCAGTCCTCTAGCTCAATTGGTGCAGCCTGTACGTGTGATAGATACATAGCCAGCCAGCCAACCAGCCAGCCAGTCCAACTTGAAAACTGAAGAAACCAATTTTTAAAAAAGAAACTGTTATAAAATTAAAACAGAGAAAATCGGTGAATTTGGATCAATTTGTCTAGAGTCTCTGTTCCTAACCAGGGGTGAATTTGGCTAATCCAAGGGGAGAATAAGGTAGGTAAAAATAAGAGTCCAGTGATCTAGAGATAGGATTTTCTGCACTTCTATATATCAAGTCGAAGGCTCCAAATAAGCTCCAAGTTGAGAATGATTTAAGATGTGCTCTCTTTCACTAATAGAGCCACAAATCAAAGAACTAGTAGCAAAAAAAAACAAGAACAGAGATCATTTTAATGTGTATATCAGTTACGATAGCAGAATTCTTATTTTTTTGCAATAAATTGGAATTTCAAATGATGTGTTCCTATTTATTTTCGCTTTCTTTCTTTGAGCATGGTCCATAGATAGCCAGACAGACTGACTTAAAAACTGAAAAAATCTATGTTGACAGTTTAGGCGAACAGGGTACTAGGACTGATTAAGCATACCTTTTCATATATAGACAAGGACTCATTCCTTATACTATATGACTTATGTCTGTCCACACCTCAAATACTGTACACAGGCCTGATCATCGTACTTGGAGAGTGATAAAAATCCTTCAGAAAAAGTCCAGAGACGAGCAACTGTTAGTACTGGAATTAAAAAGTATGAGTTATTAGGATAGGCTAAAAGTGTTAGGGTTAACCTCGTTAGAAAATAAGAGGGATCAGGGAGACTTAATAGAAATGTTTAAGATTATGCATGGTTTAGAAGTAGTAAACCCTGATGTATTTTTTACTTGAAGTGCATACAAGGGACTGAGAGGCCATACATATACAGAAGAAGCAAATAGAAGTAGATTGTATATCAGAAATTCTTTTTTAGCAATAGAGTGGTGGGACTTTGGAATAGATTACCGGTATATGTAGTGCTATCAACAGATGCAAATGATTTTAAGAAGAATTATGATGTTTATTACACCACCACAAAGGTTTAAGGCCCTAGATATTGTGTAAATATGATTGTGTTTGTATACACAAACGCTTTGTATACGCTTTGTAAATATGATGTGTGCTTGTATATACAAAGCGTATACTTTTTTTCCTACTGAAATAAAATGTTAAAACTGTTGTTGCAAAGTGTGTATAACCTCGCAAAATACGAACAAACAAAAAGGTTGTACATTGAAGTTACTGATAAATAGGTGTGATTGATCTTCTTTACACTAGACTGTTAAGGTTTAAAAGTGTTGTTGTAGACAGGATGTAATAATAGCAGCAGTAGTAGTAGTAGTAGTAGTAGTAATTAGGATTTATGGTGACAATAAGATTTTGTGCACTTATTAATTGTTCCTGGTAGGTAGCTTGTAGCAGGTTAAATTGTTAAGAACACCTAACAAACAAGGTCAAAACGAATTCACTGAAGTTCCTGAGTGGTGGAAGTGGGAAGACTCATGAATTCACATTTCCTATACAGCAGATTCTGGTTAATTTGGACTCAGGAATAGGAATGGAGCAATTCGGCATAATTAGGCAGCTGCATCGATCATGTGAAGCAACGTAAGAATTAAAAAACGAATAAGATCCACAGTTTGTCCCTGATCTTGATAATGGTCAGAAGTAAAGTCAAAAGAACTGGATCACAAACACCCTCAGAATTTTTCAGAAAATTTTTATTTGTACTGTTTCCTGAGCATCTTCCGAGTTTTAAATCTTTTTGTTGCAACACATGACATTGTTAAGAACACCTAACAAATTTTGGAAAGGCGTCTTCCAGGGTCTTCATTCTCTTGTACGTAAACAATAATAGGTAACAAAAATATCTTTTTTTAAAAATTCCTTGTCCATGATCTTTGATCAAACTTGGATTAATGAAGGACCGCTGCCTAAATCTATATACTACCATATATTTTGATGGATAAGGCGACCTTCAGATAAGATAAGACCCCAATTTCAGTCTGAATTTATTGATTTTAGCTCAGTGTTTAGTCACTGTTTTTGTGTCTGGCCTATAAGACGACCCAATTTGGGGGTGGGGGGGATGTTTCAAGTGTCGTCTTATCTGCTGAAATATATTGTATATAAATTTAGATATGTATACTGTAGTATAGTTCAAGATGGACTAAGGGAGATAATATGAGATTATCGAAGTAGCTCCCTAAGGCACACGAGAGAACAAGAGGGATGGGAAAGACGTACATATGAGAAACATGTGCTGTTATACAATAAAAAGAAATAAAACCAAGACCCAAGTTCTTTTAATACGACACCATATACACTTTCAGCGTTATTCAAAATTGTAAGTATTTTTATGCAAAACATAAGTACCTTTATTTAAAATGTAAAGAACTTTATTCAAAATATATGAATCTTTATTCAAAACATAAGTACTTTTTTCCGATTTATAAGTACCTTTATTTGAGACAGGTCCACTCAGATAAGGTAATGGTTAGCACATCTGTCTCACATGCAGAAGGTCCTGGGTTTGATTCCCAGTATTAGCAAAGAGTATGGAAAACTCTTCATTAGGACAAATTTCTCTGTGCACTGATTGAGCTAATTGAGTACACTCTAAACTGTGTGATTAGAGTGGAGGTATCCCTTTGGTGGACTTGTAGGAATAGTCCAGACTTGAGTCTTGCAAGGATCACTAAGCTGACACATGCAACAGAAACTGTGTAATTGTACACAGAAGTTTATAAGAGCCATAAATTGTACACAAGAAGCTATAAGAGATATACGTTGTACACAGAAGGTTATAAGAGAGATAAATTGTACACAAAAGGCTATACAACCCATACATGATACACAGAAGGATATAAGAGCAATACATTGTACACAGAAGCTATAAGAGCCATACATTGTATGCAAAAGGCTATAAGAGCCATACATTGTACACAGAAGGCTATAAGAGACATATATTGTACACAAAAGGCTATAAGAGCCATACATTGTAGGATTCATCCTGCCAAGGGGGTGGTCATTAAAAACTTGTAGGAATAAAGTCCTGGTCTCGATCAAACTTGAGACTTGCAAGGATCACTAAACTGACACATGCAACAGAAACTGGGTCTACATCACCGGGACTCCATATTCTATTGTAAGCTGTCTCTTAAGAGATAGGATGTTTTACCTTTTTATTTGAGACAAAAGTGCCATTTTTCAAGATTTTTTTATATTAAATATTACATAAAATGATGAGAAAAATATATTTAATGCTGGAAAACAAAATCAACCAGTGTATGGTAGAGAGAGAAATTATACAAATTATTGTATTAAAACATTTCTACAAATACTATGTTCTGTTTCACAGAAATATTTGCTCACATCTGGATTGAAATTCTCCAGTATACTTGTTATAGCGTCTTTAAGTTCAATGAGAAGTTCTTGGTCTAGGATTAGCCGAAGGATACCTTGCGTTAAGAACACTAAAAATAATCTCAATCAGGTTGAGCTATGGACTGGAAGGGAGAATGAATCTCTATGTAAATTTGGCAATCGAATTTCAGCAGGGCAATGAAATCTAACATTGGCCATTACCAACAGCGTTTTTGCTCATTTATATATACTAGCTGGGTTACCTGGTGTTGCCTGGAAAGAAGAAAAAAAATTGAATATAACATCACAGGAAAGCAAATGATATTTTATAGACATTTCATAAAATTAAATAGGGGGTAGGGGGTTGTATTCGCACCCCTCCAACCCTGATTGGGCTTGCAGACAGTCCTGGGCAGGCCTCCTAAAAACTTATAAAAAATAGATTTTTCTCAAAATTTTCTCATTCATGTGCTTATTTTGCCCGCCAGAGTGGACCATCTGATTTAAATAGAGCCTAGTAGGTTTGAAGGTCTGATAGATTGAAAGCACATAGAATTAAAAGAAGAAAGTTTTTAATTTTCTCCGTTGGAGTTCGAACACAGACTGCCAATTTCATTTTCCGCTACTCTAACCACTGGAGCATTATTGCTACTAACGACTTTAAAAAAAATAAGTCTTTAAATACAAACTTAAAAATTAGTTTTGACCCTAAATTGAGCTGT
>VCCN01003376.1:3100352-3110433 GCA_006491835.1 Architeuthis dux
TCTTTTCTTTGTTTTTGGTCCCAATGAACATTTATTTAACACGAAAATAATTTATTATTCACTTGAACACAGAAATATTTGAAAATAAAAAATGTGCGTTGTCTCTTGTTTGGGAAATGAAAATGTTATAAAGTGTAAACATTAGTTATAAACACTGTATAGTCTAAATTCAATGTTTACCCTTTATTTTATTGCCCTCCCATATTTTCTCCCGTTTTTCTTTACTTTTCTTCCACACAACCAGCATAAGCCTATTTTCCATTCCTTTCGTAGGAAAGAAAAAAGACTAAGTATCAACACGACTGCCTCCGCCCTCCCTCGTTAACCCCTCACTCTGTGTTGTACGGTCGTCTCTCTGGACTTTACTACCCGACCTCCAACTTGGTCAACCCTTTGATCTCGCCAAGCCGATGTATATCTACCTTGTCAGAACACCAAAATCATGAAAAATTACATGCTTTTTAGCCCCCGTCTCTTTCAACCTTTCAGTTTTAATTTTAAACTAAAAGATACTTTTTTCAATTAAAATAAAAATTGGCCTCATTATTGGTCTCATCAGCTTAATAATCATCTGATGCCGAGTATCTCACAATGTCAAACATCGGTCCAATTAATTGGTCGATCTCTAATATATATATATTAGAGATCGACCAATTAATTGGGCCAATGTTTGACATTATGAGATATATTAGATGTGTGCAAAAGTTCCCAAGGCTCTTTTTTGAAAACTAGACACTTAATACACAGTTGAAAACCATTCTTTTCATTGAAACTTTGGCACACACTCAATATATAAATATATATATAATCATTTGATCAGTCTTTTCCAATTGTTCTCAACAAGTGTTACAACACCATGATTCTTCTTGGGTTTATTATTACCAGCGTTATTACTATTATTTGTAATATTACCAATCATTGAGTATTGTTGCCATTAACACTATTATTACCATTATTATTGACATTGACTTCAAAGGAATTGCAGTGATTATTTGATTCATTTGATCAGTCTTTTCCAATTGTTCTCCGATGTTACAACACCATAATTCTCCAGAAAAAAATCTTTTAGATTCAGTTGGTTGTTAACAATCATCATTTTTTTATATTATACTTATTTCTTTTTTTCTATTACTCATTATTAATACTATTATTTTTAATATTACCACAATCATTTTGAGTATTGTTGCCATTATTAACACTACTATTACCATTATTATTGACATTGACTTCAAAGGAATTACAGTGACTGCATTTCCCTTTGAATTGTTGTCCAATTACTTTACACCTTCATTGCACATTCCAACCATTAAGAGTTAATTCTTAGCAGTTCAATTTAACAATCATTTATACAATTAATATCTGTATTCATATTATTGAACTTTTAAACATTCAATAAGATCACAGTGAGGGAAATAAATTAATTTGTTTCACAGTAAGATGTTATGTTTGTTGCAGCATTTGTGTGACAAGGAAAAGAACTTGATTGACCGAAAGTGTTATCTATAATATTATTCTGCTTGTTCCTGCCTTCCTTCCTGCGTTTGAATGTTATGCTTTAACCCTTTTAGCGCTATGGCCTTTTTGACTATAAAGCAGAAAACACTATTTCATACATTATTAATCACTGCTACCCACTACACTGGTTTATTGATGGGTTTAGGTTATTCATGTGTTCTGACATTTATATGTAGCCCTAACTGTTCATAGTAGAAACTTGAAATTTTGCACACACACACTGCCCTCAATAAGTAGGGAAATTTTCTTTTGTTTTTTGAAAATTCCACCCTAAATAGGTTTTTAGAGGGGTGTTCAGTATGTAATGTAAGATTATATTAAATTGGTCACTATTTTTGTGCCCGCTTGCTTTTTGAAAATTCAGATCTCTTTTAGTGACAACAAAAGGCGAGAGAAGTAACTTATTCATTGATCACCCCTTTGTCCAACTTTTTAAATGATTTTATTTAATTATATTTTTAGGTTGATATATCGACCGTGTAGTGTGTTTGGCTACGTTATCAAGTCCAGTGGCAGTGCTGTGCTATACAGGTTAATAAGAGGGTAGGAAGAGAAAGGGGGGAAAGAGAGTTGGGTTGTTTACTGAGGGGTAGGGAGATAGAGGAAGGAAAAAAAGGGTAGTTTACTGAGTGGATAGGATAGTTTTTGCATATGAAACTGATCTATGTTTAACATTTAGATAAAAACATGGATGGGCAACAAAGATTAGAGGGGATGAGGGAGAGAATGAGAAGATTCAGGCAATGGGTGAGAAAAGAGCAGAGGCATGAGATAATGGATAATTGTAGTTGTCAACACCCATGGAATTTCCACAGGTCCAGCTAGTTTATAAGAATGTGTGTGTGCGTAATTTCTTCTGAGCCATTTGCTTAAGTGATAATATATTTGTGTCTTACTTACTAAAATTTTGATTGATCTCCTTTCTTTCAATTTCAGTATTTCGACCTGGTTAGCGAGATGGATATTGTTGAAAACAAAAAAGTTTTGTTCTGTGATATTTGTGGATTTGCTGCTACCTGTAATTCTAAGCTTGAGCAACACATAAGAACACACACTGGTGAGAAACCTTTTCACTGTGGTGTATGTGGAGCATCATTTGCCCGTCGTTCAAATGTCAAGCGGCATTTGCTTACTCACACTGGGGAGAAAACATTTGATTGCAAAGTTTGTGGTGCAACATTTGCCCGCAGTTCGCATCTCCAGCGTCACATGTTAATGCACACCGGAGAGAAGACTTTTGCTTGTGAGATCTGTGAGGCAAGGTTTTCCCTTAATTCAAATCTAAAACAACACATGTTGATACATACTGGAGAAAAACCTTACGGCTGTGACATTTGTGGAGCAAAATTTTCCCATGGTTCACATCTCAAGCGACACAAGTTACTGCACACTGGAGAAAAACCTTTCCATTGTGAGATCTGCGAAGCAACTTTTTTCCAGAATTCAAATCTGAAACAACATATGCTTACACACACTGGAGAGAAACCTTACCAGTGTGTGATCTGCGCAACAACATTTTCTCAAAATTCAACTCTCAAGCGACACTTGTTAACACACAATGGAGAGAAACCGTTTCACTGTGAGATCTGTGGAGCAAAATTCACCAGAGATACAAATCTCAAACAGCACATATTAACACATACAGGGGAAGAACCTTTCCAGTGTGAAGTTTGTCCTGCAAAATTTCCGACAAGTTCACGTCTCAGGCGTCATGTCCTAATCCACACCGGAGAGAAACCTTTTCTATGCGAGGTCTGTGGATCAAAATTTTCCCAGAGTTCAAACCTCAAACAACACAGGCTAACACACAGTCGAGAAACCATTGAGGCATGAACTCTGTGATTGAAAATTTTTTTCTTCTGATTTAAATCTCAGGAATTATCAAGGATGAAAGTCATTCTAAAGACAAACTTGTACATAAGCAGCATCTCATTTGGTCCCGTTCAAAGGGCTGACATAAATACTGTATCAAAGGAGTGACATAACGAAGGTTAAGGTTAGGTTGGAATTTTACAAATTGATATCCATCAGTTATGGGCTACACAATTTTGAAAATTATATTTTACTCCTAAGTGAAGAATTTGGGGAACTCCAATGCAACTGCTCCAACTGTGAGCATGAGCACAACCGAAAGCCGACAACTTGTTTATGGTTTCAAATAGGCACTGTATGCTTCAGAAGCAGTGAGGATCATTTCATTTTATGTTTCAGAAGCACTTCTGAAGCAGTAAAATTGATTCTGAAGCATTTTACATTGTCACGTCATTATGGTAATATCTGTGTCACTCCTTTTGAACTGTATCTCTGATTTGTCACTCCTTTGTTATGTGACTCCTGCATTACTAACCCATCTTATTAGAAAGTATATTTAAATTTGTTTTTGTGCTAGTGCAGTATTTTTGGAGATCACTCATCAAATTAGTTATTGCTAGCTTATGTTAAAGATGGCTGGCAAATACGATATGATTAATTATAATTGTATTACTGTATATACTCATGTAAAAGACTTTTTTTCAACTAAGTTTTCAGGGTTTAACAAGTTAATTGCATAGATACTCCTTTATTGAGTTTAAAATCAATAGGAGGTGTCTCTATTTATATATGTACATACACAAGAGACAGGCATTTGTCATCATTACACATGTTATATATGTTACAAAAATCTTGAATAATAGCAACCTGCTCTACTGGTCAATTTAAGTTTAGAATTTTTTATATTATAATCCTAAATGTTAACTCTAGCATTTTTCAGAATTACATTTGTCTTTTTTTCTTTTTTTGGCTGGTGTGATCTTATGATAGTAACATTTTAACAGAACGTTTTAATTGCCTGGCTGGTAAATATGCTTTTTATTTCTTGTTCTCTGCTTTTGGGAAAATGCATAAATCAAAATGACAATTAAGAGAAATCTACACTGCTGAAAAATATTAGTCCATGTTTCTCTAATATTAAACATGCTTTTTTTTAATACTTTTATCTGTCACGCACAATATTCTAGTGTAATATAAACATTTGATGGGTCATGAAATGGTCAGTCACAGTACCAAATGTAATATAACAAAAATGTGGAATGGTCGATCTTCTGGCTAGCAGTTAGGAGTAAGAAAACACAATGCAACTTTTGTAGTTATGGTTGAAAACTTGTTTTATTCTGGCAAAAATAGAGAGAAAGGTCAAACAAGGGATGAGGTTTCGTTATTTCAAGTCATTTTGGTCAAATAAGAGAAAAGCTTTCCTTATTTCAAATCCTTTGATTGTATGGTAAGGTGGGGAAGAAAGACTTTAGTGGGAATGATGCCCTGGTTATGTTATGTTTTGTTGTCCAAGCCATGTAGTCATGACATGTACTTGAGTCACCTGACCAGTTTACATGCTTTGCCCTCATTTAACCATGTGTTACTGACAACCGTGGTTGTGCGCAACATCTAAAACTAGCATTTCTGCCAAGCCACATTGCTGAATATATTACACCAGCTTACTGGGATAAATATATATTTATTAATATTATATAATATTGTTTGCATACCTAATAGACTTTATGACTGTTTCTTACTTTGTTTGAGTTGCACAGTTTAAATACAGATTAATGTTCTATTCTTGAAGAATCTTTGTCTAAGCCTCTAAGCCCTCTTTTACAATTTTGGCTTGATTTTTTTTCTTTTTTATGTGCTCAACTTTTACATGAGTATATACAGTACATGATGAATTCTTTTTATAGCAAAGATAAATGAAAAGTAACATATTAAAGATCAAAATGCAGCACTAAGCAGATTGATTGCTATTTTGAAAGCCTTTATCATCACCCAAAAGCTGTGATTGTAGAGTTTTCAGAGGATATCTTTGGGAACACAGCCTCTAAATGTGACAGGAAGGTGTTAGAATACTTAGAAAACAGTCTTCCATATTCTTACTTAATGTTGCAATAATCTTAAAGACCCTGTCTTGAAGTGATCACACTAAGCAGCTTCCTCTGTATATGAGAGGTGTTTATCATGCGAGCCGGCAGATTCACCAACAACATTTTAACGATAACAATTTCCTGAGATGTACAATTTATTGAGATATAAAAATTACTGAGAAGGTCAAAATGAAATAAAATTATAAAATAAAACAAAAATAAATTTCACAAACATACACTTGTTTTTATTTGCGCTAAAAAAGCTAAGATAAAAATTAAGGACTTTAAGGAATATCTTTGCTGTTTAAACAGGTTTTCGTCAGTTGATTTTTCACATCGTAGTTCAGCGTCATTTCTATTTTTTAAATGATCTAATTTAACTAGATATTTATACTTTTTTGATGATGAAGTATTGTAAATCATTATTTATTTTTTTGACTACTTCTAGTTGCTTTTTAAAAAAATTAGAAATTAAGATGAAAGTAAATTATTTATTGCTATGATGTGTGCAAGGTATAACTTGCATACTTTTTTTATTTTGGACTCTAAACTATGACGGGGAAAAAACAGGTGTTTAAACTGCAAGATACCCAATAAGTTTCAGGTGTAAGTTATATAGATGATACTGGTTTTAAAAATAAATTTCACAAATAAACCTTTTTAATTATGCTAAAAACTTAAGATACCTGAAATTTAAGTTTCAGATGTAAGTTATAAATAAAGTTTTTTTTTTTTTTTTTTTTTTTTTTAAATTCACAAACAATTTTATTTAAACTGGAAAAGTTACAAGACTTAAAAGTTTAGTTACAGGTGTAAGTTTAGTTACAGATAATAATAAAGGTTTATTTCACAAACAATTTTATTTACAGTACATAAAACAGATAAGATATTTGTTGATATTTAAAAACATTTATCCATAAAATAAGCTTTTTAAATATATTCCATTTAACAAAAACCAACGACAAAGTTCCCAAACAAAAAATCTCTAGTTTTATTGAATTTTATTTTATATTTTCTATATGCTAATTATTACGTCCCATTGTTTACACTGGAAACAACTTTTACAAAGACAAAAATCTTCGGTTTTAAACATGAAAAACTGAATTTTTAGATTGACAAATTGTCCATTCATTTTTTTTACGAATGGGATAAATATTTCTTACAATAAAAATAATTCTCATACAAGTATTTTAACTTTTTTTTCTCGTCATGTATCGCTTTTTCGTCAAAAGTTTGAGAAGTACCTAAATAGCTGAAAACGGTATTGACCCTCTGCCGAACGATTGCTAAATCTTTTAAGATATTTTCGTTCCAGTAAATTCTTTTTATAATTTTAAAGATCTTGGTAAATATATATCTCAATGAATTTTACATCTCGATTTTTGTCTGTGAATTGTTGTAATATTCTGCGACCTGTTTATCATCATCACACATCATATATGTTATATAATTCTTAAATAAATGCAATCTGCTCTACTGGACATTTTAAGTTTAGAAGTTTTGGTATCATAATGCTAAATGTTAATTTTGTTATTTTTCTGGCAGGAGTGATCTGATGATAGTAACATTATAACAGAAATGTTTTCTGTCTTGTAGGTATGCTTTTTTTCTTGGTCTATGCTTTTAGTAACAATTGGGTGACAAGTTTGATGGAGACATATACAGTTTTACTGTCATCGTGTTCGTCCCTTGTAGGCGAAGATGACCATAGCAGCAGCAGCAGCTGCTGTGCACCGCAGGGTCAGAAGTCGTGACTTGGATTAAAGAGTGAGGGAGAGTTGTGCATGTCTTCAGCCTCACTCTCTTGTCCTCGTCTGCCTGGTTCCAGGTTCAAGACTAGCCATGGTTCAAAACGGACAGGGATGCAGTGGATGACAAGGACACTCAACATGTCATGCTCTTTACACTCCACAAAACGTTGCTGGAGGTGCAGGGTGGCCTGGTGGTTAACGGCACGGAGAATGGAATCAGCGAACCAAGTTCAAACTCTGGTTGAGACAGTTTGTGTTCACTTTGCTCTAATGCCCTTTGGAAAGGCATGAATCCATTTCTTCTCCCGCTCCCAGCTATGGTTAAATAGCAGGGCAGACTGGGCTCTCTAGCTATGGTTAGCAGCCAGTCTAGGAGATGGACAACTCTGATTCCAAATAGTTTTACTATAATTTATTGAAGAAAACGCAAAATATATAATACAGTTGTAAGGAACTTTGCAACAAATGAATAGCTTAAAACTTGTTAATATTATACAAGGCATGTCCAGAAAGTATCCAGCCATTTAATATTAATGAAAAATATAGACTACCTGGGGCAATGGCGCCTTAGTCCCCTTCTAAGTATTTCCCTTAAGAATCTCACTTATCCCAGCATCCCTTCAACTTTTCCAAGCAGCCTGCAAAGTCCTCTTTTGGGATTGCCATCAGCAGCCTCGTCACATTCTCCTTAATCTTGTCTATGATCTGAAGTTGCAGGGAACCAAATGTGGACTTTAACCCTTATAGCACTGCCAGGCCGATATATCGGACTTGATAACGTAGCCAAAAACAGTAAACGGGTGATATATCAGCCTAAAAATGTAATTAAATAAATAGATAAGTGTTTTTTGCTATATAGTCAAAAAGGCCATAACGCTAAAAGGATTAAGGGGACAGTCCTAGGTATTGCAACATTTTGTTAAAAAAAACCTGCACGAGATGTGAAGAATGGGTACTTGGTCATTGTGAACATGACAGTCACACAGGAGAGTGTCTGCTTATGCATATGCAGTAAGGTCCCCTCTGATTGGGTGCCAAGTTACATCAAGGCTGCATAACCGGTTCTTGAGATATTCAAAATGGCTGGTTACTTTCCGGACAGACCTCGTATATACCTACAAAGTTGTTATCTTTGATGATTTGCTTTCTTTTAAAAATGCAGTTCTGTTTTCAGGTTCTTAGCATTTCAGAGATGATTTCAGCCGGTGCAAACAAAGGCTAAAAAGAAGTTCAAAAGGCTTCTTTTGTAGAATGTTATAACTAGCAGTTTATGTAACTTGTGATATTAAGGATAGGATTTATTGAACACATTCTAATAGACACAGCAAATTCTGACAGTATGGGGGGCGGTGGAATATGAAACCATAATTACAGTTGTATTTTAGCGCTGATGCATTTGAATCTGGATCACGGATCAAAGTTTTGGCTTTTCTTTGCCACTGACTTGACCTCAACTCCACCTTCAGCTTAGCTTTGGTCATTTTCTGCAAAAGTTAAATTTTTGATGATTAAGCACTGAACTTTGCAAGTTTTGCTGCTCAATCTGTATGTTGTGCATTGAAAATTAGGAACAAAGGGATTGTCATTGGTCAAGAATTAAGGCAAGCTTTACTGACCGAATAGGGCTATTACACATATTATGTAAATGCATTGCTTATAAGTAAAAGTCAACTGATTAATCAGGCCGATGTTTGACATTATCATTATTGGCCAATTATTGAGCGTCATGAGGCCGAATTTTATTATAATAGAAGAAAGTACCGTTTAATTTAAAATTAAAAGTGAAGGGAGGGCAGAAAAGAAATGTAATTTTTCATGAATTCGGCTTGGCGAGATCAAACGGTTGACCGAGGTTGGGTAGTAAAGTCCAGAGAGATGACCGTACAGTACAGAGTGAGGGGGTACGAAGAGAAGCGGAGGCAGTCGCGTTGGTTCTTAGTCTTTCTTTCCTACAAAAGCTGTCGGCTGGTTGTCACTGGAAGCAAACCGAAGAAAATACAGGAGGGGAAGAAAATAAAGTGTAAATATTGAAGTGTTTATAACTAATGTCTCCACTTCATAACTTTTTCATTTCCCAAACAGACAATGCACATTTTTTATTTTCAAAGTTGAATAATACATTATTTTAGATGCAAAACAAACTATATATCGGCCATCGGACGCCCTGCTTGCTAAATATCGGCATCAGCCAAAACCCATATCGGTCGACCACTACTTATGAGTTTACTATAGAAATTCATTGAAAATCAAAAGTTTCAGTGATCAAGAATTAAGGAAAGTTTTACTGACAGAATTGGGCTATTGTATATAATTTATGATGGCTAAATAATTAAGACATCTTTCAAATTGGTTTAAGTAAATCATGCTTTATTAATCACATTGGAGGTGCCATCTGGTACAATGCACCTTTATTGTAAAAATGTTAGATCTCAAAATCACTATTTTCTTGTCCTTAATGTTTGACATATACTTTCTCTACTGAGCCTGGCTTCAAATAAGACATGGTACGGCTAATTTACCCTTTTGAGACTTTTGGGACGTATATATGTATATATGTATATCCAAGGTTTCTATGACTGCTTGGGGAGATATGTCCTGTAGATTTGTTTTAGAAGTCTGCTAGGATGTATGTGCCATGAAAAACAATAAATGTCTACTGGGAAAAATGTATCCCAACATGATTTTGGCTCTTCAAAATATGGAAAATTTGATCAAACTATACAGTAGATCATATTGCTAATTTGAAAGCACGCTTCCAGGGTTAATAAACAAATTTAAAATTTTTTAAACCATTAAATAAAAATTAACAGTTTTGGTTTTTTATACGCTTTTAAAGATAGTGACATTGGGCACCTTAATAGGTTAGTCTTGGAAGGGGCAAAGTAGGATGACTTAACCGTCAAAAATGGATTGCAT
>VCCN01003376.1:3111695-3131844 GCA_006491835.1 Architeuthis dux
GTATATGCTGGACTATAAGATGAATGGTTTACAAGGGTATTTTGGAGGATTACTGTTCACTGCAACTCCTCCAAGCCCCATAACTGTCCATATTGAGCTTTAGTAGACAGCCCCCTAGTTATAATACCATCACATTGGACGCAGTGTAATATTTGCCTCATTTTTTTTTTTTTGTCTCATATACTGGCATATACAATACTTTAACATTTGTGATGTGTCCAAAATGTCAGTGTAGAAAGTCTCAGCTGAAAAATTTGGGGGTTTTTGAAAGTTTTATATCAACAATTTTATGTAAAAGCGCACTGTAAAAACATTGTTTTTAAAAAAAAAATGCTTTTTATATCAAGTGATATCGGCATGATTTTGGTGTTTTCATTTATTATAAAATTGCATTGTCCTGAAAATAAATAAGAACATTTAAATATTTATGTAGTACCTTTATTTATTTTTCCTGATATTTGAATTTTTAAACATTTTCAATCCTGTAACTTTGCATGCCCCATATAGCAGAGCGGATAACAGAAAAATCATGCACATTATGATACAAGCATGAAATTTGGTGTGTTTGTTCTCCAAAGGTTTCTGATCAAATCTTCCTGATTGGCCACTTGAAAATCCAAGATAGCGGCCAATTTTCAAGATGATTTAAAACATACAAATCAACATCAAGATCATTCAAATTTCTATGAAAAAAATCAACTTCGGCAGGCCAAATTTTTTTCATAGAAATTTGAATGATCTTGATGTTGATTTGTATGTTTTAAAACAAGCTAGAATATTTTCTTACTAGTTTAACATTAGTATAATGATTGCAGTAATATAATATGAAATTAGTAATGGAAAAGTAAAAAAAAAGATTGCCAAGATAGCCATATTGCAAAAGAGTGCCAATATACCTGTATTGTGCATATGTGAATGTTCCTCTAGATGCTACTGTTCACATATGCAACTACAGAGTGCTGTGCACAGGAGCCCTGTGTTGAAGCATTTGCATCTATGATTGCAACATTTTTACAGGAACATTTAGTGAGTTTCTGACAGCTGGCTGCAATATATCTGCTGTGTCTCTCCTTCCTGCGTCCACCCTCAGTCAGCAGGACTGTTAGTATGTGACCTGGAGATAGTAGCTCGATCCCAGCCTGATAAGCAGCACGCTTCGTGTGCTCTCCGAGGGCTGAGGTGGAATTGCCTCTGCTTGTGGGTAAAGAGATCCAGTCTTGTTTCATCCACACCAGTGACTGCTCTTGATCTGTCATACGTGAGGACAATGAATCTCTCCAGCTGTTGCAGGTCAAGTTCACTAACTGGTGTTGGATGTTGGCTGAGAGTGGTGAAAGTTTCAAAAACCTCATCATAGATATTCCAAGTCTACCATGCAGTTTTCTTCCCTTTACCACGGAAGGCAGACGTCCCATCCAGTGAATGCATGAAAGTATGCTATTCCACTGCCTTTCTCGGTCCCTACTACAGAAACTACCTCATGGACTGGAATCAATTGTACATTGACTCCTTGGCCAAACGCAATCCACATAGTGGCCATTTTTCAAGATGGCCACCATGTGGATTGCCTTTGGCCTGCCGAAGTTGATTAATATCCGTTGTATGGAAGTGAGGCTTCAAAGCATGTTGTTACTTCCCTTGTGAAGGTTTTTAACTTGGTTTCTTTGATATTTTAATGACGATTTTTCTGTTCTTTCATTAATGTTTTTTGGTCATTACAATATCGAAGAAGCCTCACAAAGGAAGTAACCGAATACTTCAAAGCCTCACTTCCATACAACATACAGAAAGTAAAACTTTAAAACATTTTTTTCTAAAAACTAACAACCTCTAAAAAGATTGTTACGGTCTAATGGATTAAAAGCATAAAAAATTACAGACGAAAAAAAATAAATTTTTCGATTTGGTTAACAGATGTAGATCTTTACCGAAGATTGTTTCTATTTTTTTTTTCAACTTAGTTAATGGATGTAGATCTTTACTGAAAATTGTTTCTATTTTTTTTTTTTGATTTGGTTAACTGATGTAGATCTTTACCCATTTTAATTTCGGCATCAAGCACCTTAATAGGTTAATCTCAAAAGTGTTAAGACACTGAATCAACGTCGATATCCTATAGTTGCTGTGTTAATTTAACTTAGCACTGCAACTACAGAGGGGCACCCAGTGAAGATTAAACTCCTCAATTCATTAGCAAATAGTTTGGGAGACTACTATGCTATTGCTAGCACTCTCTGAACCAATGTATGAAGGAAGCAATGTTTTCATTGATTAGGTTACCGTCTCATGGGTCAAAACTAGAGGTCAGCCAATTAATCAGTCCGATATTTGACATTTTGAGATAAGGCCAATTTTTTATTCTAATAGAAAAAAGTACCTTTTAATTTAAAATTAAAACTGAAAGGTTGAAAGAGAGGGAGCAAAAAAGCATGTCATTTTTCAAGAATTTGGCTTGGCGAGATCAAAGAGTTGACTGACTCAGAGGTGGGGGTTTAGTAAAGTCCAGAGAGATGACCGTACAACACAGAGGGAAGGCGGAGGCAGTCGTGTTGGTTCTTAGTCTACTTTCTTTCCTACGAAAGAAAGGGAAGATAGGCTTAGCCTTTAGCTGTTAGCTGGTTGTCACTGGAAACAAAGCAAAGAAAATAAAGGATGCAGATCTTTACCAAAAATTGGGGGTGACACCAAGATGACTACCTAAAAAGATTTTGTGGTAATTCTTTTTTCTAAAGATACATCTGTCTGTCCACACAACATCTCGGAAAGTACTCAATGGATTTCAATGAAATTTGAGGAAATAGGTTACAAAAGAAGTGATTCAATTTGGGGGCGGATCCATGCCCAATTATTTCCCATGACAATGACGTTGCCAGAGGTACACGCTCTCTGAGTGCTTTATAGTTTTATTGTATAGTTTTTTTTTTAAAGATACTGAATAAAAACATTTTCATGGTACCCATACTTATCTTAAAAGTCAGGACTGAAAATTGAAAACTAAAGATGAATAGAATTGTTAGTAAATGTCATATGCCATCACATTCAATAATATGGGAGAATCATAATAAATAATATTAGTACAAAAAAATCACCAAAATTCTAGATATCCTGGGAAGAGAGCAAGTTCTGGAGTGAGGGTGACACCATAAGTTACTGCCCCGGGTGACACCAACCATAAGTACATTGAGACGAAAAAATATATTTATCCGTTAAAAGTTCCAAATATGCATTTTTGCATATTTTATTTGCTACAGAAGGTTGTTCGGAAAATAACGTCCGATTCCAAATGAATCTGGTTTCGTTGAGTTCATTATTATGTGTTTGTACTTTTTGTTGGTTTTGTTCGTGTTTAGCTGTGTTGTTTAAAGACGCTTTTGGTTAAAACCGTATTTAGCTGTGTAAGAAAAGAAGAGAGAAACACAGACACGTGCATTCAGATTGATGGCTGCTGGTCAAGAGACCGTCCTTAGCTACCGAAAACGAGACTTCGCCTGGTCACTTCCGTTATCAGATCGAGGCTTAGTTCTAAGCTTCCGGTACGATCGGACGAGTTGCTTGCCTTTTCTTTACATTTAAATCACAAAAGTTTTGCAAAAGAAAATTCGGTTTTTTCTTTTAAAACTTCAAAGTAAACAATTGCAAGAAGTGAACGAAGCAAAATATGGAAAGACCCTGAATATGGACACGGCCCCGAATTACTAAAGCTTTATTTTATCATTATACTTGTTAGGGGCTTCTTTGATAGTTGTATCTTTCTTGAAAGTTTTCAGATTATTATATTCTCTTAGTTTTTAAAATGACTCCTGTTATCAATGTAACCCCACTGCAGGTGGTACATTGATTTTTTGGTGTAATTCTACAGCTTATCAAAGTAACCCCAAACACGGGGTTACTTTGATAATAGACAAAACCTTTTAAAAAATACTGAAAATGAGATATCTGGTGTTACCAAGCCTCTTTACACAATAGCATAGACTAAGAATGTCATGAATAAAGCAGTGTAGTGGTTCATAGCTATTTTAAATTTGTTTTAAGAAACCAGATGTGATGTCAGTCTAGACGACGCAAGGGAGTTAAATACCTCGAGTTACCTCCCTTGCCGCAACCCATAATGACGGAAGTGAGTTTCATGCGCCGGGCTAACGGGGAAAATAAATATGAACACGCGGAGTGAAGAGGCTAGCAGTTCTTCTCCGAGTGTGATCAGTTAAACATGACATTTGTCTTCGTCCTTGTTCCTTTGTTTAATCTTCCTTTTCAGTGAGATTCTCACGAGCTGGGAGACACTACACCAGATCTATAACATTTCTATCTAAGTAGCCCCGGTTGACGGTATAAAATCATTACATCCATGTGGAAGCAACTTATTGAGCTTCTTCACTTTACGAATTTGTCTTACATGGTTTGATATTGTCGCAATGCCAACACAATATCTGTGATATTTGTCTGACAGTTTGGTGTGGGTTTTGTTCGACCATCTTCAGTTGTTCATTTCCAATTGCAGATGGGCGTCATCTTGTTGGATATTTAGGTAGTTGTGGGCGGAGGTCACAGATTCGACCCCACAGGTGTTGAAAGTTAAACAGGATATCGACGACAACAAAGTTATAACAAGATGGCCAGGACCGGAAACAGACACATCAGATGTTCAAAAGTCATAAACAGGATATTGACCCAGACTGTAGATGGCGGGCTGGAAAATCAGCGTGGGCGTTCAAACCTGATAAAAGCGACCCAGAAGCCATTGGAAAAGCCAGAGAGACCGCCTAGGCTGGGGGAAGACACAAGGCCAGTGCCCCTGTTGGGAATAGTCAGTCGGCTCTCATTATCTCTCTCCGCCACGACACAATGTATCTTATGAAATAAAAAATATATCCGCATATTTTTATAAACCAAGCTTGGAGTCTTCCCTTTTCTCCAAGTTCAGGATTTTCCACCCGCAGACCAAGTCTCTGTCCTCTTGATTTTCAAAACTCAAAAATCTCCACAACGAAACTTTTCGGAGATTGTTCCTTCACCCGATGCTAGGTTAATATTGGAAGCTGTCTGAGGCGCATTGGGACTAAGTGTATACTCTGCAAGAGGATTATACACGACTCTTTGGGTTTAAGGGTCTACACCGTCTACAGATAACTCTGAAAATAAACGGTGAATTTAGTGATAAGATCACATTTTAATCATTTAAACGAGCTATATATATTTGTACAATATACTAAAGTAATATTGTTGGACACGACTAAAAGAATCGGCCATTGTTCTCCGAACAACTTATATCCTGCGACGATAAGGTTATTCCGAGGTCAGACACCTGTGCGGAAATGTAAGTGACCCTGGTCACTTTAGGAAATAGGTGTATGCGTATGTGTCCAACAAAACAGGATATGGGGACCGGAAATGACATCTGCGTAGGCGTTCGAGAAACCTATAAAGCAGACCCAGACGCGGACAGAAATCTCGGCACTAAAAGAAGAGACAGACATCAGCGGAGCCGGAAGGCCCGAGTCCGCTGTCCCTGTTGGGGACAGACTGACGGTTCTCCTTATCTCTCTCCCACTCTTCACTCTCCGGCCGACAAAGATGTATACTCTGAAATAAAAAATATGTCCAGATATTTTTACAAGCAAGTCTTCGAGTTTCCTTTCTATCCAAGTCCAGGACATTCACCCGCTATGCAACAATTAGCAAAAAATATTTTTGAAAATATTAAAAATTATATTTTAAAATGATAATCTTAAAAAAATGGTGAAAAAACATAACTTAACGTACAGACATACATAAATATGTAAGATTATTATAGTCCTGACTCTAGCCCACATTTCGTGTCCAAAATTCTGTTAGTTGGTCTGCCATGTTTTTTTTACTTTTATACATATAAAGATTGAAGAATATTGAGGTGTTTAAGCTGAGAAATGGAGACCTTTGTTCTGCACAGTAGGATCAATTAAATAGATATGTAGCGGACACATACGTATTTTGCGCTCACGCACTTGACATCAGATTTTCCTTTTCAACAACCCAGATTTTTACTCCGAGAAATAAAGTTATCTGGTCTGTTGGTGCTCTCAGATAACCAACTTTTCGGTACATGAAAAGTACGGTACGTGACTAGAACTTTGTAGACAATAAGTCTGGCAAAACGATGTGTATTGTCACCTTGCATTTCATTTTGGAAACTTGATGATACCCAGTTCAACACATCACAATTTCGACCAGCCACACATCCACCACTCACCTCTTACTATAAGAAGACCAGCTATCCTTTATCCTTCGTTCAGTCAATTCTGTCGCCTGGCAAATGCATGACGGTTCCACAGAGACGCGTCTCTCACCTCATTATGTACGTACACATTCATACATACACACACACTCTCTTCCTAAACATCTTCAACAAACTAAGGACAGTTTACTAAGTAGTATACGAACATGTTAATGCATTCTTTCTTCTTGCTCTCAATAGCTGAGCCATACCCTTATTGTTATTCTTCTGTAATAAATATACTTCTTATCTTTGCAGAGTATTTGCATTCTTTATTCATATTGCGTTTGTTAGCATGTGCAAGCTGCATCTTTGGAACAAACATGTATTTCATCCCTTTTACTACTGTAGGAAATCCAGAGAAAGAAAACCTCTCTTATGCGCATCGTTAACATTACCTTCTTTCCTTCTCTAGTCTCATCAGCACCCTAGCTTGCTATTCGGCAGTACTGACCCTTAAGGCTATAGCTACAATTACTACTACTGCTACTAATAACTTCACTGTTAGAGATTACTGCGCTCTCCTCATTGTTATTGTTTAACACAGTAACTTTTTATAATGGAGTTAGATTAAATATTTAGTCCTAATAATCTTAATTAACTTCCCATTTACAGATATCGTCTGATCACGAAAATCTGAAAAATGGCCGTAACTTCAAAACAAATGCACTTAGAATGTTGAATTTGGGCTCTAACTCCATGTTTTGGGGGTCGACGAATCCAATAAAACTCACATAAGCTTAATTACCTTTAATCCTAATTATGGGTAATTAAGATGGAATTAAGGATATTTTAAAGGCTTTGTAACATGTGAAACAATTTATGATAATACTATGTATTTTGTCTTTATATTTATTGTTAGCAACATTTAATTGTCAGCTATCTTAAATTTGAGCTAATTATGAGGTAATTGAGATGACTTTTAAACAAAATCGATATTAAACTTCATAACTAGCAATAGCACAACATATTCTCTCCTAATGTTGTATAGTACCCCACTATACGTAAGTCCTGGACTTGGATAGAAAGGAAACCCGAAGACTTGCTTGTAAAAATATCTGGACATATTTTTATTACATAACATACATCTTTGTCGGCCGGATAGTGAAGAGTGGAAGAGAGAAGACAAAGAGAACCGCCAGGCTGTCCCCCACCAGGGACAGCGGTTTCGTGCCTTTCGGCTCCGCTGATGTCTGTCTTCTTTGAGTGTCGAGATTTCTGTCCGCTTCCCAGCCCGAGATGATTTCTTTTGGGTCTGCTTTATAGATCTCCCCAATGCATACGGTGTCAATGACCAATCACCATTTCCTGTTTACAACAATGATGCAATACACCCATCTCCCAAGGTGATCGAGGTCAGTTACATTTCCGCCACAGGTGGCCGGATACGCAAATCATAACACTAAGATTTATGTTTGAATATGTTACAATTCCCAATTACTACAAATCATTGGGTAATTATGAGGTAATTAACATTATCCCAATAAATCTGATGAGACTGTAATAGTTAATAAAAACTGTTAGCCTTTTGGGGATGGGAGTTACCCATCCCTTGTATGTTTTAAGTATAGAGGGCGCTACAAGTGGAGTTATCACTGTTGTTATACAGGCGCCATATTGTTTTGTTATAAAAACGAACATGTGTTAGAGAAACGCGTAGAGTTGTTTTTGTTCTTGAGCAGCCAGATATTTGCAAACACGTGTTAGAGTAACGTTTAGCTAGTAATTGACCTACGGCCGCTTATACAAGAAATACAATTAACAGAAGCAACCTAAACCATCCAAACTTAATATAACATACTTCAAAGTATATAAGAGCAACTCTAATATCAATTATTACAAGAAGGAATATTTAGACATAAGTTAAGTAATACTTTATTAAAATCGTTGTAGCTAATAGATATTAGCATCATTTTAGTGGTAGTGTTATTGTTGAGCAAGACTTGGCATTATTTTTAATGATAGTGTTATTAATTAACAAGTAGAGGGTTCTTGAGTAGCCGGGCGTTTGCAAACACGTGTTAGAATAAAGTTAAGCTAGAAATCAATCTACGAAAGTTTATACAAGCAATAAATACAATTAACAGAAGCAATCCAAACTTAATACAACCTCATAATTGCCATAACCAGATTTAATTTATTGTAGCTTAAGGTTGGAAAGCATTCGGTATGAATAGAGACATTTTGAAGAGTACTCTGCCAATGTGCTTAAAGCGTAAAGTATATAACGGTTGCATAATACCAGCCATGACCTACGGATGCAAAACATGGAAATTAACAAAACGAGCTGAAAACCAACTTAGAATAGCAGAGAGAGCCATGGAAAGAGCAATGCTAGGGATAATTCTAAGAGATAGAAAAAGATCAACATGGATCAGAGGGAGGACTAGGGTAAAGGATATTATTCAAATAATTAAACTGCAAAAATGGAGATGGGCTGGGCACCTAGCAAGAAGAAATTACAATAGGTGGGGGGGGAGACTAATCGATTGATGCCTATGGGACAGTAAAGTTCGTCATGGAAGGAGATGGGAAGGGCCTTTGTCCATCAGTGGACTTATAACGGCTGCTGCTGATGATGATGGTGACAATTATCTTTTGCTAACAATAACATTATGGGGTAAGTGTGAGATAATTAAGACATAATTACGGTAACTTTTTAGAAATTGGTAAAACGTTCATAACAAATGGCAATGACATTACACACCGTGTCCTTAGATTCATTTTTTAGCATGGTGTAGTGTCTCCCAGCCCGCGGAATCTCAATGAAAAGGAAGATGAAGCAAATGGAACAAGGACGAAGCCAAATGTGATGCTTAACTGATCACGCTCGGAGAAGAAACTGCTAGTCTCTTCACTCCGCGTGTTCATCTTTATTTCCCGTTAGCCCCGGTGCATGACCGGAAACTCACTTCCGTCATTATGGGTTGCGGCAAGGGAGGTAACTCGAGGTATTTATCTCCGTTAGATAACACAATACATGGTAATATTAATATATACTAATATATATTAATATTGCCAATTACACAAAGTAGTACAAGTATGGTGTAATTAAGACTATTATGTAATTAATGAGTTAGTAATTGATCTAATATGTTTAATGTTGCAGTGGCAACATTTTGTGGTAATAAAGCATATTTTAGAGATAAAACCAGTGTAAAGATCAATGACAATACATTCAAAACCAGTGGCTGAAACACTACCTGTAAACTACATAGCAAGGTCTATGCATATATCTTAATCTTAATGTATCTATACTCTTAAGAATGGATTTTTACACTGCTGACCAAAACAGCCACACAATTTGGTACACTTCACTCCTTTTTCTCTAAACAAAGGTGATGTGATTCTAGTACACTCAGAACAGCGACACAAAACAGACCAGCGCTCATAAAGGTTTCCAGGATGTTGAGGGGATGTAGTTGTTATCTTGATGTTTGCATCCAAAACATTCTGGGGTCGGGTGCTCAAGCACCGTCCTGTTAAGATAATTGTCCAGTGAATGACTGATGAGATATTTATTATAAAATGCACGTTTGATATGAGGCAATAGACCTTGACTTGTTTGTAGGAGATTTTGTAATGATGCCAGGAGTAGATTTCGTTTCCATAATCAGTGAAGCTGTAAAAAGAAATTATTGATGTAAGTAGGACTAATTTCATATATAACTCCATTATTAAATATATCTGACTCCACTGAAGTGGAAAAGTTAACGGTGAAAACAATAACAAAGATAAGAGCTTAGAAATCTCTAACGGTAAACTAATAGTAGCAGCGGTAGTAATAATGCCTATAGCTTTAAGGGTCTGACTGCCGACAGTAAGCTAAGGTGCTGATTATAATAGAGAAAGAAAGAGGGTAATGTTAGCGATACGCATAAGAGAGGTATTTTTTCTTTCTCTGTTTGTGCCTGCAGTAGTAAAAGGGATAAAATACATGTATGTTGCAAAGATGCAAGTTGCACATGGTAACAATTCAATGATAATAAAGAATACAAATTACTTGGCAACAATAATAAGAAGTATATTTATTACAGAAGAATAATAATAAGGTATTTCTCAGCTATTGAGAACAAGAAAAAAGAATGCATTTAAAGAGTTCGTATACTTAGTAAGTAAGTGTCCTTAGTTTGTTGAAGATGTTAAGGAAGAGAGAGTGTGTGTATGTATGAATGCGTACGGAATCGAAATTCGGAACAGCCATGGATTTGTTTAGGCAACAAATCTGGAACTGAACGAAGGGTGGATCCGTCATATGATTTGTCAAGCGACACATCTTGACTGACCAAAGAATGAAGGACAGCTGATTCTTATAGCAAGAGGTTAGTGGAAGGTGTTGACTGGTCGAAATTGTGGTGTGTTGGAAATGGGTTTCGTCAGGTTCCAAGATGAAATGTAAGGTGACAATATACAAGATGAAATGTAAGGTGACACTATACAAGGTTTGGTTATCTAAAAGCACCGTGGATAGATAACTTTACTTCTCAGAATAAAAATCTGGGTGCACATAAAGGAAAATGTGTGTGTCAAGTGGTTTCACTTGTTGACCGGAGTGTGTGAGTGCAAAAATATATATTTTGTCCGTTACAAACGTTCTTGCTGTACTGCTAGGTTTTAAGGGGAACAATTCAGCACTTTCTACAATGACGTTTGACAGTGATGGTGCTGTTCCAAGGTGGATGAGATAGTTTTTTGGGTTTGCTTTCGGGGCAGCCTTTTTAGTTCATATTTTACTAGTAACGTCACATGCAGTATAAGCAGTGACGTGTCTAGTTCTTAGAAAGTGGGGGGGGGGCACTGGGGGCCCGAGATTGGGGTGGAGAGCAAAACTCGAAAGGCATGTGACGAGAAATCTTAATTTTTATACTTCACCACGTTGATATACACAACCTATATGAATGATTTTTAAAATATAAGTATAATACTTTACTACATTGAATAAAATACTACTAAGTCAAACAATTTTAACTAAAAATTGTATTATTAAAAAAAGATTTTACAATAAAATACTACTAAGTCAAACAATTTTCATTTCACATTAAGCGTATGAAAGTGTCGGGGCCAACCTAGGGGCCAGCCAAAATTCGGCGGTGGGGAGAGGCATGGTCCTTTCTGAATCGACACTGGTGATAGGTCTGGAGAAGTCAAACAATTTTCATATAGTTGGGCGTCAATTAAACATTAAGCGTATGAAAGTGAGGGGGGCAGCCAAAATTCGGTGGGTGGGGGCATGGCTCCCCCGTAGAATCGCCACTGAGTGTAAGGCTGGAAGAACAACACAGAGTTGAAAACCTAGCTGCTGGTGTAATGTGGGAAGTGATATGTATCTTGTTGAATTGCTTGTTGAATTGCTTGTTGGATTCTCGTACTCGTGTATTTATTCATACAGACTTTATGATAAAATAATTCTGCCCAAAACACTGAAAACTCATCCTGTAGATCGCAAGTTTTGGTAAAAACCTCATCTTGCAGCTTTGATGAATACTGTAGCTCTGTTGAATGCACGTATACAATATTTATTTTTATCCTTCTTGTATGATGCATTATCACATATGTTGCATTTAACTTCATTAGACACGGGTTTCCGTGGAACCTTCATGTGACCAACTCACTGCTTGGTTGCCTTGGAGATTAATCATCTGAGGTATCTGATTGTTTATTAGAAACCGTCAACCAAAACTGTCAAAATAGGTTTCTTCAGTTTTTGAGTTGGTCCAGATGGCTACTATGTATATATGTATCACGCGTACAGGCCTTACCAGTGGAGCTAGAGGGTTGAAAATGTCAACATTTACTCCTTATTATGTCTAGAAAAAAACGTTTTTGTTCAATTTACAATGTAGGTATATGCTAAATTGATCCCTTAGTTTGTGCCTGCTTGTTTCTTTTGTTTTTTTTTTGGAAAATTCATACTTTATTTTAGTGATCACTGCCCAACAACAGGCGAGAGAAGTAACTTATACATTGATCACCGCCACCCCCAACATGCCAAAAGACATTGGTCATATTGTTGGATAGTGGGGTGAATGGGGTGAATGGGGTGAATGTCCTGGACTTGGCGAGACAGGAAGGACTCGAAAGACTTCCTGTAAAAATATGAGACATAATTTAATTTCATGGCATACGCTTCGTCGACCGGTAGATGAAGAGTGGGAGCGAGATAAGGGTGTCGAGAGACCATTCCCAACAGGGGAACTTGGTCTTATGCCTTCCCAGCTCTAGGCGGTCTGCCTCCTGGCTGCTTGGGTCTCTGTCCTCTGTGTACGGGTATGCTACCACCCTTAAACATCATTTCTGTTTAACCCATCACACTCGGATTTTACACCTGAAGAAGGCCGAATAATGGATCGGCCGAAACGTCGTGTTTACAACACAAATAACAAGAAGGAGTTCAATCGTCTGAAGAACCATTTGAATAAGAAAGTTATTGTAATACGAGAATTTGGTGGGGATTCTCGCACAAGGAACTAATTGTCACTCCACACCGGTTGCTCACTTTTCCAGTGTGTAACAAACAGTTGCCAATTTGGCCATTCTATTGCCAAACTTTACAAATCTGGCCTTTTTTAAATAGAATTTTTGGCCATATTTGTTGCAGTAAGTATTTTTTAATAAATCCTCATTTCTGGTATGTACTACTGACTCGTTTTTGCAATTATCTATAAAGAATCATTACTATTAATTCTTTTATACTTCTCTTTACCATCTTAATTTTTCAGTTGCTTTTTAGTTTTTAATCACAATTTAATACACACAGTACAGACACACACTGACTGCCTACACACACACACACACACACACACACACACAGGCCTTCACCTTAAAGTTGCGATAAAAAGGCAACTGTAAAATTGAGATGAATGTAAAATTAATACTAAGGATTTACACTACGTCATGTAATAAATAATAAAATAATTGCTTTTAATTTATAAACAATTTTGGCACCTGGCCATTTTGTTGGCGTGTTTTTGGCCAGAAACGTCTCCAATTATCTGGCAACCCCGGTGTGTGTCACTGTATAATACAAATACTATATTCACAATTTAATAATTTTCTGTGTGTAAAGTTACGCTAAAAGTAAATTTTTTAATTATTATTTTGGGGGTACTCAATTCTGTTTTCAGGAATATTTTATCGTGTTATAAGTGACATTAAAATCCAAAAATTAAGGGAGACATTTCACAGAAGAAGACGAAAAATTCCGACCACCACTTTCACAAAGAAATCAATATATTTTAAATGTGGGGTCTGCATTGGTGAAGAAACCACCATTTAAAGGGTGAGTATAAAATAAATTAAAGTGTATTTCATAAGTTACTTGAGTTTTTTTTTTGTATACTTAAAAAATCAAGTATTAAATCTGCAGATAAATAATTTTTTTGTCCCACTTAATAATCTAAGTTTTATGAAAGAAATTCATATGAACCAATAATGGGTGCTTTATTGTTTGGTCCTCGCTATCTCTATTAAAAACAACTCGTACTTTATTAAAAACTTAATTTTAAATTATATTATTCAAAATAAGTTCAGACTATAAAATATATTACGAAAGGAATGATGTTTTTACATTGTTTAGGATCTGGAGTTGTTGACTAAAGCATCAGACCCCTTGCACAAATGGGGCGGGGGGGGGATAAAGGAATCATATCAAAATACACTAATGTCACATTATTCAGAAAATTTGCAATTTTTTAAGCGTAAATTACTCAGCCTATTTTGCCCCACCTTTTGACAACATATCCGAGCTAAATACAATAAACTGCAAGAATTATTTCTTTGCTTGTCAAACAAAACATGTCTACAACATATGTTCAAATTAATGACGGTACAAGTTAAGTAGTGTGGTCCTTAAAAAGAAATGCGGTCCCTCCTACAGAGCTAGTAGTATATCTTTATTTTCGCATTCCATATCCCAAATCAAATGACTGTGGTCACGAATTACAAGCGGTAATTATTAATTTATTTCAAAACAATTGAACGTTCTATAATTTAAATGAATTCTAATCAGCAATTATTAATTTATTTTAAAACAAATTAAGGCCTTACAATGAAAATTAATTCCAAAATTAATTCCAAGCAGTAATTATTAATTTATTTTAATAGAATTCAGAGCGTAGCATTAGCATATTGAGAAATGTTCAACAATATGTGATCTAAACATTGCCAACATTTCTGTTGTACCACATTAGGCTTAGGGGTAAGGGATAGGTTTGCTAATTTGGGACCACATTCATTGGAGTATGAGAGATGCGAAAATAAAACAAACCCACTAGATCTGTAAGCAGTGTTGCCAACTCAAAAAATATTTTCGCGCTAATTTGACTGCCAAAAAGAGGTACATTGAAAAATACACTAAAAAATGGCCAGAATGTTTAAGCGCAAACGCGTTAATTTAGCGCTTTTTGCACTGTCTAAAACAAGAAACGCGCTAAATCGGCAACACTGTCTGTAAGGGGCCCCTTGTCAGTGTCGCCGATTTTTCGCGTTTTGGCAGTGCAAAAAGCGCTAAATTAGCGCGTTTGCGCTTAAACCTTTTTGACCATTTTTAGTGTATTTTTGGCTATTAAAAAATTTTTTTGCCAATCTATAATATAATTTTTTTAGTTGGCAACACGGCTACTTGTACCTTAATAAAGTTGTCATAAAGAGTAGGACCAACTGAAGATCCATTTAACAGATGTAATAGGGGTTGGCATTTAAGGTGTGAGTATTTTAGAAATGTTTATATTTGTGTGGTAAGCTAGTTTCTTTTTGTTATGTTGTTTTAGAACATGTTAATAGAAACAGAGTTTACTGTTTTGTCTGAAAGGGAGTTCCAGTATGAAAGGGACCTGGATGCCAAGAATCTGTCTCTAATACCAGGGTGGTGGTGGTGTATCTGGTATTTGTGACTGTGACCTCTGTGGTGTTCTTGGTGTTCTTTGTAGCATGAGTTTGCTCTGTATGCACATCTTACAGTGAGTGTCTGCGTCCATTTCTACCATGCGGTATGTCATTTTGTAAATGTGTATCCGGTCACTTTTCAATCTTCTGTATTGTAGAGTGGGTAGCTGTAGTATTCTGAGTCTGTCTTCATATGGCACATCTTTTAGTTGTGGCACACGTTTCATAGCTCTCCTCTGCAACCTTTCTAACATGTCTCAGTATTTTTTGGTGTGTGGAGACCAGATAATGCTTGCATATTCTACATGTGGTTTGACCAGGGTTTTGTACAGCAGTTTGAATATAGTGGTGTCAAAAGTCGTTGGTCAAATGACGGTTTCTATTGAGTGACTAACCAGACCTGTTTACATACAAAGTGAAAAATATGTTTTATTGCAATGTAAGGCAATAATAAATGAAAGAAAACACAACAAAATGGTGAGATCGTCTCTTCATGTTACAGTGATAACTTTATTAAACCATAACAGAGGCGAGTACACTGAAGTGTGGCCTTATTGCACCTGCAGCTCTTTCTGCAACCAATCTTGCAACCACAATAAAGCAGCTTCAGGATTTTGATGCCTGTGGCAACATTGTCCAGTTTGGATATACATTCATTCTGTCTTCATCCACACCACAATCACTTGGTGATGGTAGCACAGGGTCTGGTGCCAGATGTGACCACCCTGATAGACTTCTCTCTTAACGTGCTCCACCAGAGCAGCTCAGGTAGGCAGGATTTGCTGCGCCAGGTTTTTCTGTGGAAAGAGCTTCCTTCCCTGCAGATTCTAACAAAAAAGAGAATGACAAACCTCTCAATAATGGTCATTGCATCCTCTGGGATCTCCTTTGGTCTATTTGCCAGCATCAGTAGTGCATTTGTCAGTCCAGCAGTGACTTCCATGTTGACCATGCTGCCTTCTTTCCATGTCCAGGAAAGCTAGATACAGCATTGCAGCCAGTCAAAGCATGGAACATTGGAAGCGCACATGACATCTTTGATTGGCTGTTAGGTAGCTGAGCATTCCCTTCCCATCAGTGACAAAGCTCTCAATGTTCATTGTCTTCCACACAGAATTCCTGAAGGAGGACCTTGGACAGGAAACTGAATAGTTCTGTCTTGTTGCTGTCAACCCGCAGAAAATTCTGCCAGTTTCCTGGTATGGCAGCCTTCCCAACCACACGTCTCCTTACAACATTTCCACCCTTGCTTCTTGCTTCCATTTACACAAAACCCCCATGAGAACAGGATGTGACACATGGTCAGTTTAGTGTGGGGAACCCCACACGCAAACGTGTGGGGCCGGAACTTCCTCAAAAAATTCTCTTTAGTCCTTGCAACTAAACAAGGTCTACACGTAACACATTGAGCAGCTGAGAAGAGCTGTTTGGGATGACTACTTGCTGGTCGTATTCATCAAATGACTTGGCAACTGCTGGCTTCATTATCTGAATGATGGCAGCTCCATCAAAAACTACACAGGTAGCATCAAGGACTTTAGTCTGAGCTGGAGACAAGTCAGGTCACTCTCCATCTGAGATTGCCATGCTGACCACAGGGCCAGTTATCATCCACCGCCGGAGGGCACTAGGGCAAGCATTATTCTGCTCATGTGCTTGATCGATGGGAATTGCTGAGAAGACCCGGTTGGTCTTCTCAATTGAGAAATTGCCAGCAATAAATTCTCTGGCACCAATTCTCTGTTTTGTTTGTAGTTCAGTCAAGTCATGGAGATGAACTGGGATCCAGCAGGCATAGTTGGTATAGTCAGAGCAAAGAACCTGGGGACAAGCTCTGTCAGAGCATTGAGGTACATGCTGAAGGAGAACTGCTGCAGGGATTGCACATAGACCAGTAAACACAGCTCCAATGTCATGACTGTTGCCCTGTACTGGAATTGAGGGCAGCTCTCTTCCCTCTGAGAACCATTTGTCAAACCCCAAATGATCATCTTCTGTATCTGTGTCACGGTTATTATAGACCTGATACTGCAGGATATATAAAGTTGTTGCTGTGACTTGGTGGGCACATCTATTGCAAGCAACATATGCTGCATGCAGACTTGAACTTGCATCCGTTTTGCCTTGGGAAACCTGGTTTTCCATACCAGCTGCTCTAACACTTGAGCTATGAGAGCCCTATGGCTGGCAGAAAATCAAATCTAACCCATAAACTTGTGAGTGAGTACTTTATTGGGCTTTCAGGGTTAATGTCCATTATTGCATATGGTTCCAATGGGATAGGAAGGCTTGACCAACTGCTGGTGGCCATTTTGAAAAAGGGGGGCGAATTTGTGATGGCCCAATATCCAGTTTTGTTCCCAATATATCTATCAACATATCTGCCAAATTTGGTGCTTTTATCACAAAATGAACAATTGTCTTGATATGTTGGGCTATGCCGCCCCACTATTATAAAAAGTAGGTATGAACAAAATGGATGAAAATTTCAGCATATTATTCGATTTTAATAAAAATTTTCATACCTAATTTTTGATAATAATATTTTTTCCTCTTAGCAACTTCATAAAATAGTTCCTGGTGCACAATGATGTCTCTTTATTAGATATACAAACAAAATGGAGGAAAATTTCAGTTTTAAATCGACACATGAGAAATTTTAAATTCTGTCAAAAATTTTCAATACTTATTTATTAAAGAACGAATTTTTAAAAAAATAATTTTCTATTCCAAATTTCAGAGAAGAAGAATTTTTTTTCATATGATTCCTAGCCCACCTTTTATTAATTTGATGCTTTATTGATTTTACACATTTTACAGATATATCCCTCAAGATACTAATTATGTTTACCTTTTTTAGAATAATATCCAGGAACTGCTGGAACGGGACTCTTACTTTGGGATTAAAAAAACAGAAAAATTAAGTAAAATAGTGTTATTTCGATTAAATATAATTCAGCCTTTTGATTTGTGAAAGAAAATTTGTTCCACTCAATATTTAAAAAAAAAGATTTTTCATCATTTTTATCGATTTATTCTGATATTTTTAAAATGTATATTTTTTATTCTTTCTATATCACGGTTCAACTGAAACTTACATAAAAATATTATAACAAGGATGAATAATTAAATATAGTGAAATGATGAAAAAATATTTACCGGCTATATTTTTCATATATTTTATTCTGTTTTTTGTTTATGTAAATTGACCGCATTTTAATCTTGTTTATTTTTTCCATTCAAATATATGTCTACTGTATTGTCTACTATACATTATTAACATCAGGTGTCGCTTACACGCTTGACATTTTTTTTTCATTTTGTTCATATCTACTCTTTATATATAATTATTTTTTCAGGGCCATATTTCCGACACAGTTATTGTCTCATTCTACTGAAAGAGCAAAGCTAAGGATACTTATAAATCAATCTTTATTATTATTGGATGAAGTATTGTAATACAGTATTTTTACTAAATTTTGACTAGTTTTTACGTTCATCCTAATTTTAGTTGCTTTTATACAACTTATTAATTTGGGCCACTGTTTCTATGGCAACGAATAACAGCACAATAATAAAGAGTAAGCCTTCAGTGAGACTCAAACTCACACCCTCATTGACAAAGGGAGACTAGTTTATGCCTAGCTGCTTTTACCAATCGGCCACAAAGACTTCATGGATTAGCAGAAGCTGATTTACACTTATAAACTCACTGTCTACAACCGCCATATTTATGTTGTTATACATATGAGACCTAGTAGTCTTTTTTTATAAATCAATCTGTATTATTATTGGATGAAGTATTGTAATACAGTATTTTTATTAAATTTTGAGGTTTTCGCAGGTTTTTGGCTAAGATCAAAGTGTAGTATCTTCGGGGGTCCTTGTGGCATGCTCGGGTATTGTCCTGGGAGATGTTGTGCAGGATATCTTGGCCGTGGCTAGGATCAATGTGGAGTATCTGTTCTTCGAAACTGCCATGGCCTACCGATGAAGGAAAAAACTAGTCAAAATGTAATAAAAATAGTGTATACTTGTCCAATTAATTCAAGGAGTAAATACTTCATCTCATAATTTCAAATGTTGTTTATAAGTTGAACTTATATATATGAAATGTTGCTTATGTTGAACTTAATTTTTAGCTATCTTATTGTGTAACATGGATTTTTGAAGATGAATGAATCTAAAATGATATTTTACTTATGTTATTTATTTAACTCTTAACAGCCTGTTGAAAATTTTCTAAGTCCAAAGCCCAGGCCTGTAATGATTGAGCAGAAAATGGCTAAAAATGGTTTGTTTATTCAAATGTTTTATAGTGTCTTTACTTGTGGGCAGATTGTTGTGAGAATTGGCAGTATTGCAAGAAAGACTTTTAAGTTTTAGGTTTTTTGGTCATGTTTGTTTATGTGCGGCCTCAATGCTCTTTAGGACTTTAAGAGTTAATGTGATCCTATAGTTTTGAGAAGGGTCATTGTACATTATAATGGTTACCTCCTAAAAAATTCATCATGAAAATGTTATTTAAGAAGGAATGCAGGTCTAGACCTTTCTGTACCTGCATAGAAACTTTTCAAATGTTCCAGCAATACTTTAACAAAGGCATGATTTCATCACAGTTATCAGTCATTGTTAAAGTAAAGGAGCCCTTAACCGAACAAAAATATGTGGTAATTAAGCAACATACTGAAGGTTTGAGCTACAGGGCCATTGCCAAGATGTTAAATATCCCCGTCAGTACCATTGGATCAATTATTATGAAGTGGGAGAAGTTTGGCACCATCAAAAACCTCCCTTGGACTGGCGCTCCATGTAAAATTTCTCCTTGAGCAACTCGAAAAATGCTAAGAACTATTAAAGTGAATCCAATGGTAACTCTAAAGGAGATCCAAGATGATTTGAGAGCAGCTGGTACATCGATTACTAAAAGACTATTAGTAATGAACTGCACAGGAATGGCTTAAAATCATATACGACATGGAAAACACCTTTGTTGAAAAGAAGGCATAGAGA
>VCCN01003376.1:3140199-3158797 GCA_006491835.1 Architeuthis dux
ACAGTTTTAGCTATAGTTATCTGGAAATAAAATATAGCCATTTTTAAAGCCAGAAAAATGGCTACGGTCTTCTGGTCCCGTCAAACCAAAGATTTACCATGTGTGATGCAAAACTGAACCCTGACTTTATTTCTGTCTTTCTGATGGTGGATGTTTGATTTACAATGTAAATATAATGCTTAGACGGACATAAAGTCAGGGTCCCGTTTTGCATTATATGTACATTGTAAGTCAAACCATTCATTCACTTCCACATCAGAAGTTACTTTTTCTCAAAAAAGAAATGAAGGTCAGATTCAGTTGCAGCAAATCAAACTACATAGGAATCACTTTCTCCACATTCGGTTAAGATTCTATTTAGCAAACCAGTGTATTTTTGTAGGAAAATGTATTTTTCCTATGTAGTTTGATCTATTTTTAAAAGATTGACTCAATCTTACCTTTATTTTTGGCAAAAAAATGAGAAAAAGTAATTTATAAAGTGGAAGTGTATACAGTGTATACTACAGTAGGGGTTTGATATACAATGAACCGTAAAACAGGGTAAATGGACCCGCTTTTTTGATGTTTTTTTCATAGCAATTGAACACAAACTGGATTTTTATGGATTTTGTTGTTTGAACATGTATGTTGCCATCCAAAGATAAGTACACCACCACAAAAAATATTTCTGGCATTAGTTTCAATGCTGTAGAATTTGTTCATAAATAATACCTGATAATATCCGTTTTGATTGTGCAATGTTCCACTAGAAATAATAAAATACTGCTATGTTTGGTTTAGAAGAAAATTAACTTTCTATAAAATAGTGGTAGGGGTGTACTTATTTATGGCCGATACTGTGTATATATATATGTGTGTGTATATATATATATCTTTAGGGTAGGGGACACCCAAGTTGACCTGTGCCTCAACCCCTATTAAACTTAATCCGGTCCTGCTTTTAACCCTAACCCTGGCCAGACAAACACACAAAGATATATAAACAGGAAATTCTATATTAAATCTTAACGTATATACACTACTATGCTATTATTATATAAGTTGTTATCAATGTGTACATCATGTATTGTGAATAAATGACAGCCATACATCTCTTTCAAATAGTTCTTCAGATGATTGAACTCCTTGTTGTTTGTGTTGTTAACACAGTGTTTTTCTCTGTTCCCAACAGTGTTCTCTGTCAATAACCCAGACTTCCTACCAGAGAGGAAAGTGATCGCCTTTCTCCCTCCAGACATGGTCAGCCATTCCAGATTTTTTATCTCGCCCTTGATTATGGCTTTTCTGTGCCCCTCAAGCCTAAATTTGAGGGTGTGGCCTGTTTCCCAGGTATAGATTTTGCCACATTTACAGGGGATAATGTGAATACAATTATTAGTAAGTTTTGACTACTAGAGAAAGAAAATGAATATCACATAGACACTTAAAAGAAACAGTTACTTTCCCCATACTGTTGTCACTAAGTGCAATGTTAGGGGGACAGCCAAGGACGACACAAAAGTTCCAACACCCCCCCCTCCTACAATACATATACCTTACTTGTGAAAAATAGCAGATAGAATACAAAGGATCTGCTTTTACCATAACATCAAGGTCTTTTCTGGCCACTTACTTGGGGCCTGGGTAGTGTTTTCAAATTATCCCCTCTGCTTGTAAAGCATATGTATAGTGTTGAAACAAAAACAACTTAAATCATGATAGTCATTAACTGGTTATACACTTGTACTTTGTTAAATATATCATGAACTTTTTATTTCATTAATGTTAGAAGTTCTTCCCTACACTAACAATGATATATTTTCTTACAGGTGTCTGTCTCCTTTGCAAAAGCAGATAAATTGTGGGTGAGTACTGACACATTCTCCACTCTTTATTCTTTTACTTGTTAAATCATTTTCTAAACACTCTTTTGCTGATTGATTGACTGAAATATATTTTCATTTTTCATTTTTTATATGTATATTGTTCTGTCAGAAAATTAATTTTAAAACCGTTGCCTACATATGTAATGAATTAAAAAAATGTCTGAATTCAGATGAACATTGAATAATTACCTTTTTGATGAATCTGTTGAAATAATGAAAAGCCGCAGTTATCTATCTTTTCATTTCATTTGCAATTTCTCTTTTTAAAGATCTGAAAGGATTTGATAGGATGTTTTATTTGATTTTTTGGTTAAATATCTAATTGCTAACAATTTTTTTCTCCCTTTCCGCAGAATTCAAATACATAAACAGACATGCAAACCGACACTGGAGTAAAACCATATTGCTGTGAGGTGTGTGGATCATCATTTTCAGAGGAAACAAATTTGAAGGTACATATTCGGAAACACGCTGGAGAGAAATCATTTACTTGTGAAGTGTGTGGATCTTCATTATCTGGAAAATCAAATTTAAAAATACACATGCGAACACACACTGGAGAGAAACCATATTCTTGTGAACTATGTGGATCAGCATTTTCTCAAAGTTCACTTTTGAAAGTACATATGCGAACACACACTGGAGAGAAACCATTTACTTGTGAATTGTGCGGATCTGTATTTTCAATTAAATCAAATTTAAAAAAACACATGCGAACACATATTGGAGAAAAACCATATTCTTGTGAAATGTGCACATCAGCATTTTCTCAAAGTTCACATTTAAAATCACACATGCAATCACATACTGGAGAGAAACCATTTACTTGTGAAGTGTGTGGATCTGCATTTTCAATGAAAGGAAATTTAAGAGCACACATGAGAACACACACTGGAGAAAAACCATATTCTTGTGAAATGTGTACTTTAGCATTTTCTCAAAGTTCACAATTAAAATTACATGTGCAATCACATACTGGGGAGAAACCATTTACTTGTGAAGTGTGTGGATTTTCATTTTCTACAAAAGGAAATTTAAGAGTACACATGAGAACACACACTGGAGAAAAACCATTTACTTGTGAAATGTGCACATCAGCATTTTCTCAATGTTCGCAATTGAAATTACACATGCAATCACATACTGGGGAGAAACCATTCAAATGCGAAGTGTGTGGATCTGCATTTTCAATGAAAGCAGATTTAAAAATACACATGCGAACTCACACTGGAGAAAAACCATATTCATGTGAAATTTGCACAGCAGCATTTTCTCAAAATTCACATTTAAAAGGACACATGCGAACACACACCGGAGAGAAACCATTTACTTGTGAAGTGTGTGAATCTACATTTTCAATGAAATCACAGTTAAAAGTACACATGCGAACACACACTGGGGAGAAACCATTTACGTGTGAAGTATGTGGATCAACATTTCCAGAGAATTCAACCCTAAAAATTCACATGCGAACACACACTGGGGAGAAACCTTTTACTTGTGAAGTGTGTGGATCACAATTTTCAATGAATGGAAATTTAAGAGTACACATGCGAACACACACTGAAGAGAAACCATTCTCTTGTGAAGTGTGTGGATCTGCATTTGCAAAAAAAACAGATTTAAATAGACATATTCGAACACACACTGGAGAGAAACCATTTACTTGTGAAGTGTGTGGATCTGCATTTTCAGTGAAAGGGAATTTAAAAAAACACATGCGAACACACACTGGAGAAAAACCATATTCTTGTGAAATGTGCACATCAGCATTTTGTCATAGTTCACAATTAAAAAAACATATGCAAACACACACTTGAGAACAACCATATTCTTGTTTAATATGTGAATCAGCATTTTCTAATAGTTCAGTTAAAAAACATGCAAACATACTTCAAAAGTGTGTAGATCAGTATATTGAATGAAATCAAAATTAAAAAACATATGGAAACACACTCGTGAGACAGAAGGGAAGAGTTTCTAGTGGCAAAGAAGACATAGACTGTAGTCAATGCAGGGCCCCTGGGTTTCAAGCCTGCAACCAAGAAGTAAGAGTTGAACTTCCAGTTGCAGTTTCTGACTTAAACCACTTTCTCACTGGGATAGTTTTTTGAATTGTGGTCTCAGCTTTCACTCTTAGGTTCCAATGCCACAGCTATTTTCTGTCAGCTGGGAGGCGACTATCTTCATCTGCTTCTGAGGCGACTATCTTCATCTGCTTCTAGGAGCCAGAAATCAACCTCTTTTATGAAAATCGGTCATTCTTTGGAGTGGGGTTTGACATTGAATGGAGCACGATTAATTACCCATTGGTTCCAATCAATCTCCCTCCCCAATGCGAGGGGTTTTCTAATTTGGAATTTAATTCAACATATTCTTCCTTATCGCACCTGTTCTCATTCCCTGGGTGCTAACTTACAATTCAATTGGTCCAATTTCTCACCCTGTCTGCACATTCTAGTAACCAATCAGTGGACGCCAATCGGCTACACACTGGTAAAAATTGCACTTCCAAACTGACTTTATTAATTGGAGGCATAATAGCAATTAGTTACAGTTTCTTGTCTTGTGCCCCCAAATCTGAGTGCGCCTGCTCTCTCAGGTCTGTGGCACTAAATGTTTGTGCAACCATCCATTGATAAGGGCTACCAAATCCATCAATGTCAGTCTGGGTCCCTCCTTATACAAACACCTTTTCTCCCTGGCTTTGCCAATACAGTGAACTCTAAAATTACTGGTCTGGTGTTTCTCTTATTTCTCGCTCATTTTATGAAATAGACAATTTTCACAAGATTTGATGTAAAATCTTAAATAGATTCAATGTATTTGTAAAATCCCACTGCTGATAGTATCAAAATAATTTTATTTGTAAAATCCCACTACTGATAGTATCAAAATAATTTTATTTGTAAAATCCCACTGCTGATAGTATCAAAATAATTTCTCGCCGGTTTGTAAAATCTCTTGATAGTATCACATTAGTATTAGCTTGCAACATATGAAATGTTCTTTTCTGAATAATAAGTTGAAGGATGAAATAATCAAAATTGTTTTTTTATAAAATTCAAACAGTCATTGCTGTGCCAGTTTAATACAAAAGTAAAACATATGTTAGCTTCTTTGGCAGTGATCGGTCAATGCAATCCATTTTTTATGGTTAAGTCATCCTACTTTGCCAAAAAACGAATTATTGAACTTTCTATTAGAGTCATTCTGTGACAATAAGACCAGTGGTCCCCACTCAACCATCTCAGATTTTGCTTTAACTTTTCTCAGATGTTCATTTGGGTTTGAAATGAAGTCCTGTAACATTTTAGCTCAATATCTTTACTCATCCAGTCACTATGGATCCAAGAACAAGGACTACTTTGGTCAAAGCGATGACGACCAAATCTTTTTTTCCATTTTCAACTAGCAACCATTCTACAACAGGACTTCTACTGCACTGAAAATTTGTTTTCATGGTCAACTTTATATGTAGATTTTGAAAATGTTATCAGCCTAGCTACAACTATTTTCAGAAAATGATGTCAAAGTGGGCTCCAAATTTCATTGGTATTTCCGAGAAGCCATTTTTAAGTAATCATTACTCAGAACCGAGCCAACTTTGTGTGCTCTTTCTTGCAAGGAACAAAGTGATGTCAATGCACTACAGAATGTTACAATCTGGATCTTTCTAGTTTTTTTAGATCCTGAGATATAAGGTATTAAAAATGGCCCGAAAATGGCCAAAAATGACAAAAATGCACCATTTTTAAAGGCAAAAATGTACATGTGGAACGATCAGCACAATTTTCTACCAAGAACCACTGCAAAGAGCAATGTTTAAAATACGTGGGGCTAGATTTTCAAGTTGGTCTTGATTCTCTCATTTTCTAATCAGTGGTTGAAATGGAAGGTGGGTATGCGGGGATACAGCGTATACCTACATCTCAAATTCCAGGTTTTTTGTGAAGTGCACAATGCTTGAAAATCTGTAGGAGAAATGTTTGCCCAGTTTGCATTGTAGTAGTGTTTACTCCAAATGGTTTGGTGATATTATCAACAGAATGAGCAGCAATATGATTAATTTTGAAATTGTACTTGAAAAATGGTCTATTTTCTTGGCTAGTCACCATTGCAGTTAAGAGAAGAAGAAGAAGAAGAAATAAATACATTTTTTTTAAAATTGCGTTAGTAAATCTTTAACTTTTGTTCAGTATTTTTTATTTTGTTGCATTTTTCAGCCCCATTTTTAAAAAGTGATTGACAATTTGTTTATCTCACCCAAAAATACCTCAAAACGCTGGGTCTTTTTTGTTACACCTTAACCGTAACCCTGCAGAGGACTAATGAAATAAAACTAATGTATCAATTCTCAATGGTTATGAGTATTTAATCCGGTGGGAATTAAAGAAAATAGAGATATTCGAGCCAGCCAGCCTAAATACTTATGAGTGTAGACAAAGTAATAATAAATGTTAGAACACATGGCACGCAGTAAATCACCACTACAACTACAACTGTTCCAACAGAACCATCCATCCAAAATACTTAACATTCTTAATTAGTCTACCCTCATGGGTCTATATGCAGTCAGCGCAATCTAGGCTGCAGCTGACAGAGCCAGACCATTGTTTTTGGGGTCGGGTCTTACCCCTCTGAAAGGGACGCAGTCAGCACATTCTAGGCTGCAGCCGACAGGGCTGGGCCTTGCTTTTCGAGTGGGGTCTTATCCCTCTGAAGGGGATGCAGTCGTTGCATTCCAGCCTGCAACTGACAGGGCCGGGTCTTGTTTTGGGGGTGGGGGTCTCACCCCTCTGCAGCAGTTGCAGTCGGCGCATTCTAGGCTGCAGTCGTCTGAGCAGGGTCCTTGTTTCAGAGGTGGGGTTTTTACACCTCTGCCACGGGTGCAATTGGCGCATTCTAGGCTGCAGCCGAAAGGCCTAGGCCCTTCTTTTGTGGGTGGTGGGTCTTAGCCCTCTGCAGGGGATGAAATGGGTCTGGGTTCTAATGGGTTAATCTTGTCCATGTTCTGAAATCTGTTTGGGAAAATCCGGAAGCTGCACAGAGCCAAATCTGGTCTGAGATGGGTGGGGCTAACAGACCTGTGTGTTGTGCTGTTTTCCAAAACAAAACCTGCACAAGACGTGAACAATGGGTAGGCTCAGTCATTGTGAATGTGATGATGACACAGTACACAAGCTCACGCAATGGCATCTCATTGCTGATTGAGTAACCCCATGGGAGAAATGGAGAGTAAAAATGGGTCTGGGTTCTTATGGGTTAAATAAGTATCCCAATGGCTTTATTGGGGCATCCAGCCAGGTAAAATGTGCCAAATCCTCATGTACTTGTAGGGAAAATGATGTTGCCTGTTGTGTCAGTGTCAGGGGTCAGATACAACTTGCAAAAAAAAAACCTATTTGTTAAAATCTAAACATGTTTGTAAAGCTTTGTAAATATTCATTTTTATTTACAATGAAATGTCCAGAAATCCATAAAAAATAACAAAAAATAGTAAACAAAATCAAAAGTTATCAAAGTGCTGCTATTAACCTTATAAATATTAACTACCATAAATCTTCATGTATAACACGGGTACTTGATTTGGCACTATAATTTGGCACTCCCATGTGTTGTTCTGCTTCAATGTTCCAAATTTGTGTATTTCGATATTTCTATTATCAAATGGGCTTAATTTTGTTGGATATTTCGGCAGCTGTGGGCGGAGGTCGACGATAACAAAGTTATAAACAGGATATTAACCCTGACTGCAGATAGCGGGTGTGATGTCGGCCTAGACGATGCAAGGGAGTTAAATACCTCGAGTTACCTCCCTTGCCACAACCCATAATGATGGAAGTGAGTTTCCAGTCATACGCCGGGCTAACGGCGAATAAAGATAAACATGTGGAGTGAAGAGACTAGCAGTTCTTCTCCGAGCGTGATCAGTTAAATATCACATTTGTCTTTGTCCTTGTTCCTTTGTTTAATCTTCCTTTTCAGTGAGATTCCCACAAGCTGGGAGACACTACAGCAGGCTGGAAAATCAGTGTGGGTGTTCGAACCCAATAAAAGCGACACAGTGGCCCTTGAAATAGCAGAGAGACACAGTGCACCCTCGGCAGCCAGAGAGAGGCAGGCAACCAACTGGGCCTGGGAGCACGGGGCCAGTTCCCTTGTTGGGAACAGTCTGTCAGCTCTCATTTTCTCTCTCCCACTCTTCATTCTCCACCATGACGCAATGTATCTTATGAAATAAAAATACATACTCATATTTTTATAAACAAGTTTCGAGTCTTCCTTTTTCTCCAATTTCAGAATTTTCCGCCCGCGAACCAGAGGGCTATACAACAATTTTACTAATGTATAAAATATTTTTCTTTGTACATTTGAGTATTGCCCTCCGTATTTTCGCTCAGATTTGAGTACAAAATCTTTTGTGTTATACACAAAGAATTATGGTACAACATATCGACCCAATTTCCATTGAAAATCGGGCCAGTATTAACAGAGATATGACTAGTTTCGTGATCGAGCGGCCACCATCTTTGATGACATCATAGCTGGAAAACCTTCCAGATGACAGATGTCAAAACTAAGCATTTCTGAAAAATAATTCTCCATACTCAAACTTTCCTACAAAATCATAGCCAGATCCTGGACTATAATTCCAGTTTCAGTTCAAAGCCTCTACTTCACTTGTTTGGCAGCCATGTTTTCAGGTGACAATTTGCCTTGCTATATATTTCAAAAGGCCTCACAGTGTTTGAAGGAGGCCCAGTAGAATCCAAATTTAGGAAAATGTCTATCAAATTATAGCTTCAAGACTTCATAATCTTTTTTCATTACTGCCAAGCAGAGTTGAGACAATCTTATTAGCAACTCTGGCTCACCAAAACGAAACTCTGAATAATTTTGTACTGCCGAGAGTTTTATGATATCTACAGCCAACCTTTCCAAACTCAAATTTAAATTACAAACCTTCTTTGTGATAAATAGAAACTTGATGCTTCTGTCAAGATTCTAGGCCTTTAGATTTAGATTTTTAAGTAAGGGATTATTTTCGCCTATGTCCGTGTATTCAAGGGAAATAACCTTATGTCTTTAATCTTTGGACCCTACTGTTGTATGTGTACCCCAAAAAGAACCCAAACAATACTTGTAATGACTTCTTTGTAGCAGTCTTATTATATAATGAATGTCATATTTTACATGTCAGAGAAGTGTTTCATAAACTATGAATCTTGACCTTGTGGGGGGGGGGTGCAATTAAATACCCGCTAGAGCTCAAAACTCTTCATAAACTTTGATAAGTAGGAGTCTACTTGTCTGTGTGTTCCTCTTTCTTTGAATGAATAACCATCACATGCCATCATTTTCACGTCTAGCCGCATCGAGTTTCAGCAATTTAGGCAGATTTTTACATTAAGATTGCTGATAAGACTTTTTGACAGTTTTCTTCTCCTTCTTCAAAGAATAAAATTTGCTTAAACAAGTGATTGTGGGGATCTACAAGCATAAGTTAGTTTGGCATAAGGCAACAAGTATGGCAAGTGTAGGACAACTGCTCTCTAGGACAGTGGTTCCCAATCTTTTCAAGTCATTCCCCACTTTTGTCAATAAGATTACTAGTATTCCCCACCCCTTCCATTTATTAAGTTGCAACAAAGAATAATTTCAATTAATAACTTTATTTTGCGTGTAATTAGACAGCTTCATACCAAGAATTAGTTTATTTTTATAATTGTACAGCTGCTGCTGTGTATTTGTTACTCAAAGAAAGCAAGCAAAAATAATTAGAACACATCATTTGAAATCCCAATTTATTGCAAAAAAAAAAAGAAGAAGAATTCTGCTATCGTAACTGATATACACATCAATGTGATCTCTGTTCTTGTTTTTTGCAATTAGTTCTTCGATTTGTGGGTCTATTAGTGAGAGAGCACATCTTAAATCCTTCTCAACTTGGAGCTTATTTCGAGCCTTTGACTTGATAGATAGAAGTACAGAAAACCCTATCTCTAGACTGGACTTTTATTTTTACCTAATAGCCTTATTCCCCCTTTGGACTACCTAAATCCCCCCTGGTTGGGAACCACTGCAGGTCAACAGCTGTGCGGAAATGGAAGTGACCCGGTCACCTTAGCATATGCGTAGGTGTCCAAAAAACAGGACGTGGAATGACACAATCGTGGGCATTTGAAAATCCATAAAGCTCAGAGCCGAGATGAGGGAGCTCAGAGAAGAGACAGACATCAGTATTGTGGGTAGCAGTGATTAATTATACCATGTGTTGGTCAATCGAGATGGTATAATTTGTTATTTTTAAGGAATCTGTGATCATAAGGAAATGAAGGCAGAAACACTTGTAAATTGGTATTTAAATCTAAAACTGTATAAAGTTTTCTATAGTTTTGAGAAGGATCATTAACATTCAAATAGTTCTTTGGACGATTGAACTCCCTGTTGTTTGTGCTGTTAACACAACGTTTTGCCCGATCAATTCTTTGGCCTTCTTCATGTGTAATATTTATTGACAGAGAATGCTGTTGGCAACAGAGAAAAATCAAAGAGGCAGCTCATATCAACATGTCAACTGAATGCATTATTCAGATAAGTGCAGAGTTCAACCTGATGTGGCTCCCGCTGCTCAACGGTCCCAAATCTGACAAGACAAGGACAAAGAAACACCCGAATCTTACGTTATAAGGGTTACCTCCTTTGAAATTAAAAAAAACTTCTGTTTACCCCATCACATTCATAAAAAGTCAGGGAAAATACTTTGATGATCGAATAATGATGTTATGAATATTTTTCAAAACAATCTAAGGCAAAGTAGGATGACTTAACCATCAAAAATGGATCACATCATAAGGACTGATTTGACCGATCACTGCTAAAAAAGTTAACATTTTTTTTACTTTTGTACTAAGCTGGCATGTCATTGACTGTTTGAGTTTTAGTAAAATATGATCATTTGATTTTATTTTTTTATTAAATCAAGTATTGTAAACCATTTTTATTAATTTTTGATTGCTATTTACACTCATCTTAATTTTTAGTATTTTTTAAAAATCACAATGTATAAAATGGTTTACAATGAACGAATAATAATGGCTTTTTTGCTAAAACCAAGTTGAATTGTAATTAAAAAAAGAACTAAAAGTTAAGATGAAGGTAAATAATTAATAAAAATGGTTTACAATACTTTGTCTAAATAAAAATTAAATAATAAAATAATCAAGCCGTTTTACTAAAACCAAAACAATAACACTGCTGTGCCTTACTGAAATTGTGATTTAAAAAAATAAAAATTAGAATGAATGTAAATAGTAGTCAAAAATGGTTTACAATACTTGATTTAATAAAAAAAAACAATAATCGTTTTTTACTAAAACTCAAACAATCATTGCCATGCCAGCTTAGGACAAAAGTGAAAAAAAATGTTAGCTTCTACTAAAGAAGCTAACATTTTTTTAGTGGTAATCGGTCAAATCAGTCCTTATGATGCAATCCCTTTTTGATGGTTAAGTTGTCCTAGTTTGTCCAATCTAATATTCTAGCAGAATTACCTGGCATTGCCTGGGTTTATGTATTCTGCCCATGATGTTATTGCTTTTTCTTTTAATGTCCCTGATCCAATGCTTCAAGAGCAAGTTTGTGGGACATTGTGAATTCATCCCACACAAACAATTGACAACTATATAAAAATGAAATTTTACCCCTCCAGGCAAAAATACTTTATTGTAATAAATAGGGGAAATAAATATACATATATTTTTTTCAAAATATGCAAATATATGTGGTAAAATCTTAAAACATGCAATTATATTGCAGTAACAAACATACAAATATGCAAATATATGCACTAACGAACCTTACAACATGCAAATCTGCTGTAACAATAACCTTTCAAATTTATATTAGGAGAAGTAAATATTTTAATAAATGTTTTGTGAAAGAATTAGTTTTCTCCTTTACATTTGTCTTGGTGAAATAAACAAAGTTTTTGTAAGATTCGAAAAATACATTTTGATGCACTCACATATACAGTCAGAAAAACCACATAGCCTATGAACGTCACTGAAATTTCACCTCTGCCAAATTTCAGCTTCCTTGGTACAAAATTGTAGCATAAAACTTGGAACATATAGACAGACATACAGACATTGAGTTTTATATATAAAGATTTATATTAGGTAACCGTAAATGATTGTTTTTTTGGCTTGATTTAATCATTGAGTTAACATGTTTTTTGTGGAATGAATTTTAAAAAAAATCTATTTCCATAGATTTTACAGCAGAAAGCTTTCTCTCCAGTGTATTGCCATATGCTGTATGAGATTTGTACTGCTAACAAATGTTCTGCTACAAACCTCACAACAGAAAGGTTTCTCTTTAGTGTGTGTTAATATGTGCTGTTTGAGGTGCGCATTCCGGGAAAATCTAGTTCCACAGATTTCACAGTGGAAAGGTTTCTCTCCAGTGTGTGTTAACATATGCTGTTTGAGGTATGAATTTCGGGAAAATCTTGTTCCACAGACATCACAGCAAAAGGTTTTCTCTCCAGTGTGTGTTAAAAAGTGCCGTTTGAGGTGTGAATTTAAGGAAAATCTGGCTCCACAGATTTCACAGGGGAAAGGTTTCTCTCCAGTGTGTGTCAACATGTGCCGTTTCAGGTGTGAATTCCTGGAAAATCTAGATCCACAGATATCACAATGAAATGGTTTCTCCCCTGTGTGTGTTCTTACATGTCTCTCAAGTTCGGACTCAGAGGGAACTGCTAATTCACAAATTTGGCACCGTAATTTCTTTTCAGGAGTATTCATAATGCTCTTCAAGATGCAAGCTGAAAAAGGAAAAAAGATAATTAATCAAGCAGTCAGGTAAGAAAAAAAACAAACAATAAATTCACATTTTTCTCTAGCATTCTTATCTCTATAGGCTATCACTAAATCTAAAAACAATGCAAAACTAGCATTCCAAGGGAAATTATGAATCACCGCCACCTATATATGCTTCTTTTTACCTTGTAAATTAAACAGTGGTGGTGGGCAGTGATCACTAAAAAGTCAAAATTTTCAACAAAAAAACAAGTGAGAATGCTGCTGGACACAAACTAAGGGATAAATTTGGCATAAACTTACATTGTAAATTGAACACACCACTAAACCTTAGCTTGGGGGGAATTTTCAAAAAACATTTTCTCTACTCATTGAATTTTCTACTATGAACGGTTAGGGCTGAACACATGAATAACCTAAACCCAGCAATAAACCAGTATTGTGGGTAGCAGTGATTAATTATACCATAATTTGCTCTTTTAAAGGAATCTGTGATCATCTAGACTTTTGAACACAAGGAAATGAAGGCAGAAAGACTTGTAAATTAGTATAAAGTTTTCTATAGTTCTGAGAAGGATCATTAAATAGTTCTTCATGTTAACACAATGTTTCGGCCAATCCATTCTCCGGCCTTCTTCAGGTGTAATATCCAATTAGAAGGGTCATTAACATTCAAATAGTTCTTCGGACAATTGAACTCCTTGTTGTTTGTGTTGTTAACACAGTTTCGGCCAATCCATTCTTCAGCCTTCTTCAGGTGTAATATCCAATTATTGAGAGAGAATGCTGTTGGCAGCAGAAAAATCAAAGGATTCACAGGAATTGTGAAAGATCTCCCAAAAAGATAAGTTGCTCAAATACTTTCACCATACATCATAAAAGGAAACTTTGCAGCACAGATGTCAGATAATGGATCGAGTGATAGAAATTACGTTGAACAGGGACACAAAAACATCAGGTGGTAAAACTGGTTCTTCAACAAATTCTGGTGCTGTAAAAACATCATACTGAGCAGCACCATGAACCTGCTTTTATAAGCACTTGAACTACCAACAGAAAGATAATACCAATGTGAATTCAATAGTTCAGACATTGTCAGAAGCTTTTATAAATCCCTTCAGTGACTTCTCTCTGCTCTGCATATCCACAGGTATTGTTGCAATGGCAGGTATATACAGCAATCTTCTGAATGCAAAGGAAAAGGGTACCAAGGCTATGGAGAAATTCATTGCCGAGAGATTATCTGTCAAAAGAGACAAATCTTTTCATGATCCTCTAAAGAAAATGAAACTAAAAACTATTGGTCGAAATATATTTTCAATCAATTACGTTTTTTTCATAATAAAAGGAAAATTTAATGGTATACACAAAATCATCTTTAAATGAGTTGATAAATATTCATTTTGCTCATAACTTTCAACCAATTTGACTAATATAGTTTAAGATCTGAGTGACAAATGTCCATGATGCACCTTTGACTTTTTTTGTTGCTACTCTTCGACCAAAAGGGATCAGTAGGCATCATCTAGTATTGGCTGCTAACCTTGAATAAGATTAAATCACAAATGCAGTGTAGCAGCAATAATAAAGTTATCATAAAGAGAAGGACCAACTGAAGATGCATCTAACAGAGGTTGGCATTTACGGTGTGAGTATTTGTGTGGTAAGCTAGTTTCTTTTGTTAGGTTGTTTTTGAACATGTTAACAGAAACAGAGTTTACTGTTTTGTCTGAAAGGAATCTTGATGTCAAGAATCTGTCTCTAATACCAGGGTGGTGGTGGTGTATCTAGTATTTGTGGCAGTCACCCTCTTTGTTGTTCTTAGTGTTCTCTGTAGCATGAGTTTGCTCTGTATGCACATCTTACAGTGAGTGTCCGCGTCCATTTCTACATTACACCAAACATCTGGTTTGCTTTATTGAAGTTTAGCTGCTCGTCCACTATAACCATTAGATCCTTTTCATGAGTTAGGTTGTGGAATGTGTAGTTATATGACTTGTATTAGTTTGTTTGACTATGGTATACTGATGTTTTTTGTTGTTTGCCCCCAAATGTAGGTGCCGCCTTTTGGCTAAGATCAAAGTGTAGTATCTGTTCTTCGAAACCACCACGGCCCTTCAGGAGTCCTTGTGGGAGAAGTTGCGCAGGATATCTTGGCCAGCTGGCGATCACCATTAGCATGCTCAGGATTCGTCCTGAGAAGCTTATCCCGGTCCTTGTGACAGGGATTTGGGATTCTACCCGCTCAAGTTTCTAGTCATGGGATCTTCCCCCTACTGAATTCGGCACGAAATGACCTACCAAGGGTCAATGTGCCGTTAAACAAACCCAAATGTAGAGAGTGACATTTATCTATGTTGAAACCCATTTGCATTCTCTCTCTGACCATTGTGTAACTTGATGAACCTTTTTTAAGTGAAATTCTTTTTCTTATTGAATCCACCAGGCAAAGTTTTACAGGAATTCGGAATTATTAAATATATATTAATAAATACATCCAATGTTCTCGTCTCTAATATTTAATTTAATTGATTTAATCGCGTCTCTAATACTTAAATTCAATAATTTAATATTTTTTGTAAAATAAATATACATAAATATAACAATTGGTGCAATCCTGTCTCTAATATTTCATTTAATCCTTATAAATTTAGGTGTATTAAGATGTTTTTAGTCAATACCAGCCTACCACACCTGATTTCTTAAATGACCGAATCGGCTGGCAATGATTAGCGAAAGATTGCCAAAAAAGATGTTGTCAATAATTTTCAAGGAAATAAAAACCAGAGACGAGTAAGTTGAAATTCAACAAGAGAAAATACGAGAAAATACGAGAAAATACGAGAAAATACGAGAATTAACTTGGAAAAATCTTAGAAGATAGGCAAGCAGCAAATAATTTACTCTTCAGAAGTGTTGCTAACTCAAAAAAGTGTTGCTAACTCAAAAAATATATTTGCGTTAGTTTGAGTGCCGAAAAGTGCTAAATTTAAAAAGAATAGCTCAAAATGGCCAAAAACCATCAAAAAGACAATAATAGTCAAAAATAGCAACAAAAAAAAAAAAAAAAAAAAAAAAAAAAAAATGGCCAAAATGTTTAAGTGTAAACACGCTAATTTAGCACCTTTTTGCACTGCTAAAACAAGAAACACGCTAAATCGGCAACACTGCTCTTGAGTACTGAATAATCACCCATCCCCCCTCAATTTAAAAAAAAAATTCCAACTCCCCAAATAAAAAATGGACATCCAGGAATTGATCCATATTTTCAAAAACATTTAGCCAATCCAGAATTGGCTAAATCATGTTTTAGCATCCCAAATTATTGCGCATGCTTGACCTTTCCTTTTAAGGGTAACGCATGTGTGAAATTAACACGTCTGGTGTAAATTTTTTTTTAAAAAATCAAGATTAACACCAACTCTTTCATCAATTTGTTAGATATTTAGGCAGGCGTGGGCAGAGGTGTTAAAAGTTGTAGACAAGATATCGGCTGCAAGGTGTCAGGGACCGGAAGACACATCTGGTGTTCAGGGGTCATAAATAGGATGTCGATTTGTAGGTGGTGGCTAAAAAATCAGCGTGGGCATTCGAGCCTGATAAAAGCAACAGAGACACAGGACGCCCACAGAGAAGCAGACCACCTAGACTGGGGGAAGACGCAAGGCCAGTTCCCCTGTTGGGAACAGTCTGTCTCTCATTATCTCTCTCCCCCCTCTTCATTTTCCACCACGACACAATGTATCTTATAAAATAAAAATATATTCTCATATTTTTATAAACAAGTTTCGAGTCTTCCTTTTTCTGCAAGTTCAAGATTTTTCTACCGCAGACCAAGATGGCTATACAACAAATCAAAATTTGTTTCGTTTAATCTCTGTATTCGTGCCCTTTCGTAAATTTAAATTCAGAAATGACCTCACAAGGTGAGTAAACATTTAAGTATTAAAATCATTGTGTCGCTAAACTTCCCTAGATTCTAGATATTTCTAGATGTTTTTTTTAATAAATATGGATCAACTCCTACATGACCGAAATTTAACATTGTGTTTACTAAAAATATTTTTTTTAAAAGCGGACATCATGGAGTTGAGCCATGTTTTCAAAAACATCTAGAATCCACATTACTGTGCATACGTCCCTAGTTTTTGTGCATGCTTGACCGTTGGCTTTAGGGATTCTTTCGCCAAAGATTTGGAGTCATGGCTAGACTGAAGGACCCCACTGAAATTGTGCCAATATCCGAAGTATTGTCACCCGTTGACATAGAGAAATATCACAGAAAAATATCTGGTATAAATTAAAAATCAGAACAAAAACTAACGGCAATTTAGAAATAAATTGAACATTTAAAAATCAAAAATTGTTTCACTTTCCTTTGTATCCGTGCCCTTTCGTGAATGTATATTAAAAACATTTAAATTCAGAAATGGCCTCAACTAAGGGGAGTAAACATTGTTATTTGTGCCCTTTCGTGAACTTAAAATAAACACATTTACATTAAAAACCTTTAAATTCAGAAATAATCGCAACTACGGTGAGTAAAAACATTGTATTATTCGAATCAATGCTTGTGTCGCAGCGTTACGGACACTAAAGCTCCCTAGATTCTGGATATTTTTAGATATTTAATTTGGAAATCTAAAATGTTCAAATGTTATGCTTTCTCCCTTTATTTATTTGTTTTTCGTTTTGGGAGTTGAGGTGATGCTCGTGCAGTATTCTGATCTAGGAGCATTACCCTTAGTTTTTCATTTGTTCAATTAGAACATATTTGTCTAATTTTTCTTCAAAGTCACATTGTGGGAAAGAGTGGTTACAAAAGAGCCAGGCAGAGTTTGTCAATGAAGAATATATTAGAAGAGAAGAAAAAAAAATCATAAGAAGAATTAGATATAGATACATGGTTGCTTTTATATTTAGATGTAGGATTTAGTGAAAATTGATTTGATGCTAGATTTAAGTCCAAATCGTGATAGGCTAAGTAGATCAATCTTAAGTTTTCTTGTAAAATTATTCCAAACAGTAATGCATTTTTTGGTGATTGAGTTTAATCCATATCTAGTTGTTATGCAAGATGGAACATAGAGGCATCCCAGTTTGGAGCCTTTTGTACTTAATGAATGAATTTCATTCATTCGTAAACTTCCTCCTTAGATGCTAGATATTTCTAGATGTCTTAACTCCATGATGTGCAAAAAAAGCTTTCGAAATCTGAATAAATATAGTTAATTGCGCACTTTATTCAGGAAAAAGAATGAAAAAAACAGAAGAGAGCTACGACACTACGACAGGAAAACGAATCTTAATAATCTAGAATGATCCAATGACTACTAAACAACGACTACTTTGGCCTTCTCTCGGTTCGAATTATTATTGAGCCAAGTAACTACTATTACTACTCAGTGTTGCCAATTTAGTGCGTTTCGCGCTAGATTTAGCGCGTTTCTTGGTTTGGCAGTGCAAAAAGCGCTACATTGGCGCGTTTGCGCCTAAAACGGTTTGGTCATTCTTGACCATTTTTTAACGTCTTTTTGGCAGTCAAACTAGCGCGAAAATATTTTTTGAGTTGGCAACACAACAGTAGTACTAGTTACAAACAATAAAACTATTCACTTCTAAATCGGAAGTGAAAAGAAATTGTTCATCATCAACACAAAAATAATTAAAATTTCTAAATAGAAGATTTAAACAGAATAAAAAAGGATTAAGTGTCTTTAAAAAAAATAATCACCGTATAATCTATAAGTAAAATTAATTAGCCAAAAAAATGAGTCACACAAGAAAAGACACACTTCACACTAATTATTTTATTTCTGGTAATTAATTATTCATGAAAAAAATAATCAAAAGTTATGATATAATCAAGAGAATATTACTTACTCTTGAGTATTGAATAAT
>VCCN01003376.1:3160701-3172521 GCA_006491835.1 Architeuthis dux
AGTTGGAACCTTATAGTCAATAAAGGATAATGGTGCAGAACAGCTGTTTTATGTAACCCCAACTTAATGTACCCATATAAAAAGGTAGTGGTGGTGGTAGTAGTAGTAGTAGTAGTAGTAGCAGCAACAAGTAACAGGGTTGCTGCTAAGATATATTCCGAATATATACCCTCCCTCCTGGAAATATATCCTTTTGCTCCCTCTGAAAAAGTGGCAGCAGATGCCCATGTCTCCAGCCAGTTCAACACCTTCACTTACACAAAGCTTAAACCACTTTATCAGCACTTTATCTAGTTTTGAACTTCTTTCATTTGTTGTATAGCCATCTTGGTCCACGGGAGGAAGATTTGAAACTTGGTTTATAAAAATATGATGATATATTTTTTATTTGCATCAAATACATTGTGCCGTGGCGGAGAATGAAGAGTGGGCTGAAGGTAATGAGAGCTGACAGACTGTTTGCAACAGGGAAACTGGCCCTGTGCTCCCAGGCCCAGCTGCTCTCTGCCTCTCCATTTCCGAGGGCCTCTGTGTCACTTTTATCGGGTTTGAACGCCCACAATGATTTTCCATCGACCACCTGCAAGTTCAGACGATATCCTGTTTATGACTTTTGAACACCTGTTGTGTCTTCCGGTCCCTGACACCTTGCAGTTTGGGGTTTTTGTTGATATCCTGTTTATAACTTTCAACACCTGTGGGGGATCAAATCTGTGACCCCTGCCCACAGCTGCCTAAATATCCAACACATTGTTTTACTCGCACACATCTGTTTATGTATCAGCAAAAAATATAGCAGTTTTTCTTTCTGTTTCTTCACATGGTTGGAAGAGCCAATATTGTAACTCTCACACAAGCTTTTCACTGATACACCACTGGCCAGTTTCTTCAAGAGTTCAACCTTATCTTATGTGCAGTGTTTTCACTCCACAACATGGGATTCATTTCCTTTATTCACTGGAGTCATAACTAGGGTTAAATAAGAGCAAATCATATTAAGAAACTCAGGAAAACAAGCAGGAATCGTTTGCTTATGTTTGCAAGAGCGCGCCAATAGGTGAATAGATCTAGTATAACCAAAACAATGTGCAGCAGGTTGGTGCAGTACCCCGGACCCCCAACACAGCTGTCAAAAGATGTTGTCACATAATGGTTTTTATTGAGTGACTAATCAGACCTGGTATTAATTTTTTTAAATCACTGCTACCCACGACAGACCGGTTTAAACACTGTTGCTTAATTTATAAGGTAAAAAGAAGCATATACAAATGCCACACCACTGATAAAATCTAGCAACACAAACACATACTCTCTCTCACTAGACAGTGAGATTTACCAGTATCACATCACTACCAAAATCCTTCACTTAGTTAGAAACCTCAGTTAGAGCAGACATGACAACTCTTTCTCTGATTTTCCTTTTGAAAACGACCTAATAAGTCGAAACATGTTAAGGTATTAAATAAATTTCTTGCGAATTATTCTGAGTCTCCACATTATCTTTTTCCTAGCATTATTATGTCAGATAGCCTTTATCCTTTTGTACACACACACACACACATATACATATACATATACATATATATGAAATCAAATTATGGATAATTGTATATCCAATCGACAGAATATGATAATTATAATGACACTTATTAGTGAGAGCCTATATTTGCCCGGAGTCGGTGTGATTTTATCATATTCTGTCGATTGGATATACAATTATCCATAATTTGATTTCATACTGTCGACATAAGAGAGCCGCACTATATTCGTGCCTAAAATCGGAACGTGTGAATGGAGAGGCCGACCAAGTGTAGGATAAAAGACTCCTGTCTATCATCTGATCTTCGTTAGTTCAGTAGGTAGAACAGCACCGCATATAGGTGGCTTCCAAGGTGGACGCGGGTTCGATCCCCGCATAAAGTTTGTTTCTTTATTCACATTTACGATTTGGGACGCTCGTTTAGTAGTCACTCACACCAACTCCGGGCAAATATAGGCTCTCACTAATAAGTGTCATTATAATTATCATATATATATATATTCTGAAAAGCTTCTCAAAACGTAACAACGAGAAAAAAATATAATACATAAATAAAAAATAAATTTTAAATATCACTTGCTTCTCTCGGGGCCCTTCAATGGAAGTGAAATGTCCTGCCGAAATTTCTTTGTCCGCTGACCACGTGATTTTACCCACATTAGTAGGATCGTCCACAAATTCTAGCCGAACACTTTTCTCAAGAGAAATATTTTTACAAGAAGACCAACATATATCATATATAAATTAAAACTTCAAGTATATTTAAATTCGAGGGTTCGTCAGTTGTTTACCATGGCAATACGCAGTTTCGGAGAATTTCAATATATATATATATGGGATGGTGTAATGGTTAACAGCACAGGCCAGGAAATTGACAGAGTTCAAATTACAAGCGGGGCTGTTTATGTGCACATCACACTAATGACCTTGTGAAAGGCCTTAATCCATCTCTCCCTGCACCCTGTCATATCAACAGTTATATTGACAAGATATCTTTATACTGCTATACCAGTTTCCCATCTTAACAGCCCAAGCAATAACAGCAAAAACCTGTTCCCCCTATTAATAACATTGACAGGGGCCAATAAAAAATGTTAAGCTTATATACATATATTTACTCACAAGCAGTTTTATACCTATGTATGTATCTATGAATATAAATGTATTGCAATATAAAGTAAAACAAAGATAATTTGGCAATCAGTCCTCATGATACAATCCTTTTTTGACGGTTAAGTCAAATGTTATGCTTTCTCCCTTTATTTGTTTGGTTTTTGGGTTTTTTTTCATTTTGGGAGAGGTGATGCTTGTGCAGTATTCTGATCTAGGAGCATAACCATTAGTTTTTCATTTGTTCAATTAGAAAATATTTGTCCGAATCTTCCTCATAGTCACATTGTGGGAAAGGGAGCTTACAAAAGAGCAAGGCAGAACTTGTCAATGAAGAACACATTAAAAAATCATGAGAAGAATTAGATATAGATACATGGTTGTTTTTATATTTAGATGTAGGATTTAATGAAAATTGATTTGATGCTAGATTTAAGTCCAAATCGTGATAGGCTAAGTAGATCAATCTTCAGTTTTCTTGTACAAATTATTCCAAACAGTAATGCATTTTTTTATGATTGAATTTAATCCATATCTAGTTGTTATGCAAGATAGAACATAGAGGCATCCCAGTTTGGAGTCTTTTGTACTTAATGAATGAATTTCATTCGTTCGTTTGAAATACTCTTGTAGACAAGGTGGGGATACCTTATTTAATGAGTCATGTACAAGTAAAGAATTTTGCAGTGCCGTTTGATTTTCAAGTTTGAGGATTTTGAGACTAGTATATAAAGGGTTACAATTAGCATGAAAGTCAGAAAAGATATAGTATGAATGGCCGTTTTGCAATTTAAAAACCATTTTGTTATGAATATTTGAGCTTTGTCCCCATATCTGGCAACCATAGGTAAGATGAGATGAGAAATAGCATAATACAGGGATTTCAGATCTACAGCGTTAATGTAGTGCCTGGCTTTACATAACATTCCATTTGCTCTTTTCAATTTCTTGGTTAAGATTTGCAGTGGAATCTACCATTGAGGGTCTCATCAAGGTAGATCCCAAGATATTTAATGTTTTTTAAAGTCATTAAACATTTCCGTTAATTTTATGTCTGGATTTTTCTTCAATTTAAAACTGCACGTACATTTTACAATAGACAAATGAGCACATAAAGAGTGTACAAATAGTCAGTAATAAAAAACAAACAAAACTTCTGTACTGAAAAGCTTTTATCACAAAGAAATATGAAACTCTTTTTTGTTCCTTTTCTTTTTTACCAAAATGTTCTGGCCGATCCATTCTATCGGCTTGTTTAAGAGTACAGTCCATATGGAAAGCAGAGGGTATCTCATTTTCAGGTAGAGCAAATCAGGAGGGGTGGGTGGCTTAACAGTTAGCAACATGGAAAATAGAATCAGTGAACCAAGTTCTAGCTCCGACTGTGACAGTTTGCATTCACTTCAAACTAATGCCCTTTGGAAAGGCATGAATCCATCTATGGGTATATAGAAGGGCAGACTGTGCTCTTGAGCATTGGCTGGCAACTGTCTCGGACAATTCAAACCAGGAAAGTCCAAGCCCTCGTCCAACATCGTAAGAGAATATGTTCCTGAAATGTATGGTTAACGGAGCTCTGGTTAAGCTTTGATGGGCCTGGCAAGCTGGAAGTGGATTGTAATTGCTCAAGTAAAATAAAGGAGAATAAAAATGGACGGACAAAATAATATGATCACTGTCTCCACCTTCCCACAATACCTTGAGTATAAGTACAGTGAACCCTCGTTAAAACAGACCCTGTTAAACCAAAATCTGCGTGAAGAGAGTGACCGTCCGTGTGTTGATGAAAACGTTTTAACTTGAAATCTATTGATTTTATAGTAATAATCTTTGTGTCATTAATAAAAGAAAGATTGCAAAAAATTATCAACTAAAACTTATTTCTGTAGACAATATAAAACCGGAGATAACTGGGTTTGTAAACATGTTTACATTCGTGAACCGGTGAACTAGTAGAATTTGCATTCGGAAATTTTAGCCCAATTTTCACACACATTTTAAAATTTCACCAAAAATATACTCATGGGCCGATTTCAATAAGATTTTCAGGATGTATTCCATTTTGAATGTATCCTCTTATGAGAAGGGTATTTTGTATTCATAGTATAGTATTACTTCTCCACATTTAGAAGTAAATAAACTTATAATAGTTTAGAGATTTTCAGAGGAGTCAGATCTTAATTAGACCTGAACTAATTAACCTTGATGTATGATAAATAATTTCATAATATATATATATATCTGATGTATCATGTTCAGTGTATATATACTATCCAAATATTGTACATATAGAGTATTAACCCCTACCATCAGTTAACTCGGACAATCGGCTAAAATGGACAACCTTCCTCCCTGTAATTTGATATCTAATATACTAAACTTTAGTTTTTTTAATTTTGAACATTTCTTGAAGTTGGCGACGAATTGTCCTATCTACAAACTGACTTCACAACAAATTGACTGGCGACCAATTGACCGGATGCTGTATGAAAAATGTTCTTTGATCACACCTGACATGACCATTTTTGGTGACAACACATTGCTGAACATATTACACTATTCAATGATTCTTTCAAGTTTATATTGTCATCTTAGCTGTTGTTATCACATTTCAGACAGTGTGCTCTCCAGCCTTCTTCAAGTATGTCATATGCAGAATCTTGAATAGAAATCTTTATTTCATCCGGTGACAAAATGTTGTTCCCATCACTTGCTTTTCATCATGTCTGATTTCTTTCCCAATGATTTGAATTCACAACACCATCTTTCAGCATAATTTCAGACAAATTGGCAATTGTGAGTCCAAATCTCTAGGAGGGATAGCAGATATGACAAAAGAAATGTACCTCACTGGACAAAGTAAAGGGTTCCATGCAAAAATGTGAAATACAACGGGGGAAGGCCAGAGCGTATATCTGCTGAAATGTGATAAAAACAACAAAGATGAGGATTTTAGTTCTAAAGAATCATTGAATTTCCCTTGAGATGTTGATCAAAGGCATTCATAAAAACATTTAATTTTAAAATGAATTCTGTTTTTATATAGAAGATTTTAAAAGAGATTGCTCTCCAATTCTTTCTTTGCTAAGCTAAGAAATCAACACTCACCTGATTAATATACCAGGCAATTAGCTGAAATCTTTTCTTTGCTAAGCTAAGAAATCAACACTCGCCAGATTAGCTGAAATGTTTTGATAATGACAAAAAAAACAAACTCAAGAGACCAAGCATGATGATGTTAATGAATGTTGAAATATTAAGAAAATGTTGTTAATCCCATAGTGATTACATACAAGTATTTTTCATCGGGAGTTGCTCTAATGATGTTTATATATACAGTATCACCCATAAATAAGTATACCCCATACCACTTTTTAATAGAAAGTTAATTTTCTTCTAAACCAAACATAGCAGGATTTTATTATTTCTAGTGGAACATTACACAATCAAAACAGATATTATCAGGTATTATTTATGACCAAACTCTACAGCATTGAAACTCTTTCATAGTGTTGTACTCATCTTTGGACGGCAACATATTCATATTTCTGGCAACAGTCATAAAATAATACCTGATAATATCTGTTTTGATTGTGCAATGTTCCACTAGGAATAATAAAATCCTGCTATGTTTGGTTTAGAAGAAAATAAACTCTCTATATAAAAGTGGTAGGGGTGTGCTTATTTATGGGCGATACTGTACATATGCCTGTGATGGCATAATGTTTACCAGCAAACAGAGTTCAAATTACAGCTGAGACTGTGTTTACTTCATACTAATGCCCCCGAGAAGGGCAGGAAACTACTTTTCCTTGCGCTTTGTCCCATTGCCAGATATCTTGACAAAATGTCTTCTTCAGAATTATAAAAAGAGTGAGAGAGGTATCAGTTTTTGGAAAAAGTTGGTCTACAGATTTCATAAAAGAGATTTCTTCAATGTTTGTGTTGAGATATGAAAATCTGACACCCCAGGCTTTACAACATGGAGTGCCACATGCCATTCAAGATTTGCATTCCTAAAAGAAATGTTGCGCAACACGTATTACATTGGAAAGATTTCACACAAGTATCAGCATGGGTTTATTCAATGCTGAATTCCAAACAAATGTGACCCCAGGAATTCTCATTATGAAAAACCTTCTGAAGTGTGTGTTGATATGCATTTTTTGGGGGATGAATTTTCATGAAAATCTATTCTTGACAGATTTCAGAGCGTAAAAGTTTTTCTCCAACATGTTAACACGTGCTGTTTGAGGTGTGTATTTCGGGAAAATCTTGTTCCACAGATTTCACAGTGGAAAGGTTTCTCTCCAGTGTGTGTTAGCATGTGCTGTTTTAGGGATGAATTTCTGGAAAATCTAGCTCTACAGATTTCACATTGGAAAAGTTTCTCTCCGGTGTGTGTTAACAGGTGTGTTTTGAGATTTGAATTCCGGGAAAATGTAGCTAGACAGATTTCACAGCTGAAAGGTTTTTCTCCCGTGTGTGTCAACAGGTGTCGCTCAAGGTTTGAATTTTTTGAAAATCCAAGGTTACAGATTTCACACCGGAAAGGTTTCTCTCCAGTGTGAGTTAATATGTGCTGTTTGAGGGTTGAATTCCGGGAAAATGTACCTCCACAGACTTCACAATGAAATGGTTTCTCTCCAGTGTGTGTTCTTACATGTCTCTCAAGATCAGACTCAGAGGGAACTACTAATCCACAAATTCTGCAGTTCAAAGTTCCTTTTTTTTCAGGAGTATTCATAATGCTCTTCACACAATGATGAGACGCAAGCTGAAAAAAGAAGAACATAAATTAATCAAGCAAGCAAAAAGAAAACCCACTATGAACAGCTTTTTAAAAAGAAAATTTTGTTTTTCTCTAGCATTCTCATCTCTTAAGTCTGTTGCTCAAATCTCCAAACAATGCAACAGTATACCATGTGTTGATCAAATAAGAGGGTATAATTTGCTATTTTAAAGGAATCTGATATCATCTAAACCAGTGGTTCCCAACCTTTTCGAGTCATTCTTCACTTTTGTCAATAAGATTACTAGAATCCCCCCACCCTTCCATGTATTAAATTGCAACAAAGAATAATTTCAAATAATAACTCTATTTTACGTATAATTGGACAGCTTCATACTAAGAATTAGTTTAATTTTATAATTGTACAGCTGCTGCTGTGTATTTGTTACTCAAAGAAAGCAAGCAAAAATAATTAGAACACATCAATTGAAATTCTTATTACAAAAAAATAAGAATTCTGCTATTGTAACTGATATACACATCAATGTTACCTCTGTTCTTGTTTTTTTGCAACTAGTTCTTCGATTTGTGGTTCTATTAGTGAGAGAGCACATCTTGAATCATTCTGAACTTGGAGCTTATTTTGAGCCTTTGACTTGATAGATAGAAGTGCAGAAAACCGTGTCTCTAGACTGGACTTTTATTTTTACCTAATAGCCTTATCCCCACTAGGACTACCCAAATTATACCCTGGGTAAAATCCCCCCAGTTGGAAACCACTGATCTAGACTTTGAACACAAGGAAAAGAAAACAGTAATATTGATTAACTAGTATTTAAATCTAACACAGTATAGAGATTTTTCTGATTAAAATAAACAATGCAACTTTTCAGGGAGAACAATGAGAAATTGTATTTAACTTTCTGGCTGGTATGTAAAACAATAGCAGATTTGCCACCAGATTGTTATCAAATCATGTCAGTGAACAGAATTCACTTCATATGTGAACTATGAGGACATGGTGTCGCAGTGCAGGGCTCAAAATTAACATTGCCCTGTTATGTGCTCGGGACGAACAAATATCTTCCCTGGGACGCCTCCGGGACGACAGTGATTAAAAAAAATAAAATTTATATATATTTTTTTAAAAAAATTTGGTGAGGATTGTTCTTGTCATTTTGTTGTTTTTGCTATGGTAGAAAAACAAAGTTAACTCCAGGGTTGAACTGGAGTTTGACAATTCTTTATTTCCTGAACATTTTAATGGTGTTTTTATTATGCAACTAACAACTATAGATGATGATAACAAAGTAAAGAAATAACATTTTGATTTTGGGACTGTTTACATTTCCTTCGGGATGGTAAGAATTGTTTTTAGGGACGGTTCCGGGATGGTAGCAAAAAAAGTTAGTCTGGAGCCCTGCAGCAGTGTGCCAAATTATCTGCCAAATTGAAATTATGAATTAAATAACGATTCTATATGAACCACATAACTTCTATCAGAAAAAAGGCAAGGTAATTAGTCCAAACTAACCAATATACAATTCTTGTCTGAATTTAGTTAGATGGGGTGTATTAATCGTTGTGTATGGCATGGTTGTTGTGAACAAATGAACATATAGACAAGGAAAATAGTATGATCATATCATACACAATGATAAATACACCCCGTCTAACTATTTATTTGATTTTAAATTTAAATTGCTCTTGGACCAAAACACGATTTTTCAACCTGAAAGTGAACATTTAGTGGTAAATGTTCACTTTCAGGCTGAAAACCATGTTTAGGTCCAAGGGCAATTTAAATTGAAAATAAAATAAATAGTTCTTCTACAACTGACCTCAGTAACAAACTAAGCCTCAAGTCTTGGCTGAATTTTGTTAGACAGGGTGTATTAATCATTGTGTGTGATATGGTTGTTGTGAATAAATGAACATATAGAGATGAGGAAAATAGTCCGACCAAATTATACACAATGATCAACTCAAACAAGCATTTTTGTTATTAATCGAATAATGACTAAGTAAAAAGTATGTTCTTCAGAGTTACTTTCATCCTCGCATCTGTTTGTTATATTCTAATCCTGTACATTCTGTGCATATACAGTGTTTTCATTCTAAGAATGTGCTACAAAAAGAAAGGCTTCATAGTGTACCATAGCAAAGCAGAATCAAAGCGAAGTGAATAAGAGTAATGAGAAGGTTGTAAAATCTGCTTCTACAAATAGTGGTATGCAAGATACGTGAAATTACTCTGATAAACAGCTGTTTGTATATGAAGATTTTAAAGATTTATGACTAAGTTGCATGAGGGTGAAACAACTGTTTATGTTGATAATGATGAAGCAAGTGTTGAAATGTTTAAAGATAATACAGTGAAACCTATTACAAATTCTTATGCTCAAGTATAAGAGATGATGATACTTGGAATCATGTGAGAGTTCTGAGCAAACTGGTCAATATCGAGATTGGTTAAATGTTCACGTAGAACCAATTTGTGTTAATTGGGAACATATAGATGAATGGTGTGAACTGCCATATTTTGAGCATGCTCTTCTTTTGACCAAAGGTCAGTAGATGTCACAGGAAGTGGTGAATGCAAAGAATGCTGAATTGAACAACACAGTAAGAAATGATGTTTTCTATAGTTTTGAGAAGGGTCATTAATATGGCCCGGGTGTTTCTGTGTCTTTGACTTGTCAGGTTTAGGTTTGTTGAGAAGTGGAAGCCACATTGGGTCGAAAGACACAGAAACACCCAGGCCATGTGCTATAAGGGTTATCCCCTTTAAACATAACTTCTGTTTAACCCATCACATTCGGATTTTACACCTGAAGAAGGCCGAAGAATGGATCTGCCGAAACATTGTGTTTACAACACAAATAACAAGGAGTTCAATCATCCGAAGAACCATTTGAAAGAAATGATGTTTTTGAGACAGTTCCATTCCATAGGTTGCTCCAAAGACAATGTCCTCACGCTGGATTATCACTGTGAAATTGAAACATGGAACAAGGAAAATTAAAGCACGTCTAGTAGGCGGGAGTTTCAAAGAGGATTCTTCGGACTTGAGGAAAGATTTTCCTACCTGTAATCCAAGACAGATCACCCTATTTGAAAGGACACATATCATTCACCCAAGAAATATTTTTTTTCATGGTTGACCCTACGTTTGGATATGTTAGGTGCATAAATGTCTTCACGAATACATTGACCAAACGTTACAATATTCCTTCGTACTAATGCCACAAAGATTATTACGATAAAATTAATAAGTTTCAGGCATTGTTATCAACATGTGTCAAAAGTGCATGGAGGTACCTAGAAGATTCTCAACACAACGAATCCTTTTACGGCTATTGTTACCTTTCCCGTTTCAAAACTGCCCAAGTGGCAAATTTAAAGTCAAAGAAGCAGACAAGATTCCACAGAATGGCATTTTTTAGTAGGTAGGTTTGGTGTTAGGGTTAGTAGGTAGGTTTGATGTTTCAACTCCCTGAATAGATGTAGGTGCAGCAGGCCTACCATGTTTAGGTACAGCATTTCTTTTTTCTGGTAAATGAACACGTGTTGTATGTGTATGTATGTACCGCTTGGTCCACAGGAGGAAAATCCTGAACTTGGAGAAAAAGGAAGACTTGAAACTTGATTATAAAAATATGAGGATATATTTTTATTTCATAAGATACATTGTCGTGGCAGAGAATGAAGAGGGGGAGAGAGATAATGAGAGCCGACAGACTGTTCCCAACAGGGAAACTGGGCTTGTGTCTTCCCCCAGCCTAGGTGGTCAGTCTCTCTATTTCCTGAGGGCGTCTCTCAGGTCGAAGTTCAGTCGATATCTTGTTTATGACTTTTGAACACCTGTTGTGTCTGTTTCCGGTTCTGGACACCTTACAGTTTGGGGTTTTCGTTGATATCCTGTTTATAAGTTTTAACACCAGTGGGGGTCAAATCTGTGACCTCCGTCCATGGCTGCCTAAATATCCAACACACGTCCTTCAGTCATTTTGAATTTAAAAAGTGAAAAAAATGTTGAAATTGCCATCAGCTTCCTTGACTTTAAATTTGCCATCAGCGGCAGCCATTTTGAAACATGAAACATCACAATTACCTCTTTTTAAAATTCTGGACTAGTCTTGATCAGCCTGAAATACAAAATATTTACAATTTTTTTCTGCTGACTAATAATTTAAAAAGTAATGCTCTACGAAAGTCAACAAAAATCAACTGCTTTTTTACAGAATATATTTTTAGAGACAAACTTCAACTTACCTTTTTCATAAATAAAAAGAAAGGGGCAAACGTGAAGTTTCAGACTGCAAAATTTCGCTGATTTCAAAGGGACGCTTTTCATGCATCACCGTTTATACTTTGTAGATTAATTTTTTTAAATATGTGAACCATAACAATATATATATATATATATATATATATA
>VCCN01003376.1:3194981-3205965 GCA_006491835.1 Architeuthis dux
AGTGAAATTTCTTAAAATTTTACGACAAAAACAAATGGCAGCCATTTTTGTATCCTAAAATTATGTCGGAAAACAGTTAATTTTTTTTTCAAAAATTTAAAACACTCAGTTCTGTGTTGTAATTTGTTTTTTTTCTTTTAAATACATAAAAGTTTGCTCTTTTCCCTTTCTAACAGAAATTTAAAAAAATTCAGAACAACAGTTTTAAATTTTTTAATTTGGTTTTTCAAAAGTTGCGCAAAAAAGTGCGTGCACATAACTACGTTTAGGATAATTAGGGAACATTTAGTAAAGATTTTAGAAGGACATTTAACTTACGGGTTAAGTTTTAATTATTTATTTGTTCTCTAAGTAAGTTTTTCCACTTTGTTTATTTTCCTTCTTTTTTTTCTTCCTGTAAAAGAAAAGGCCAGTTCAATAAGATCGTGTGATTTTTTAAAGTCATTTAACCTTTAAAACCGGTAGAAAAATAAAAAGTTATTCTGTCATAAAGAGAATTTTACTTACCTTTCGAATGTTGTATAAGAAAAAAAAGGCCCCCACATCAAAAAGGGGGCAACGTGGCCATCAATGATGAAGGGAGTCGGGGGGGGGGGAACTCTTTGGACATTTGATGCTGTGAGTGTGCTTTCTGGTAGGATTTCTTGTTCAGTTTTCGCGATATTTCAGTCTCTATTATTAGAATAAGAATGTTGAAATTATAAGGACACTAATGGGAAACTTAAAGAAAAGAAATTCTGACCAAAAAATGTGTTCGTCTGAAGACTGGTAAGAACAAAGGCGATCAAAAACCGGTGAAAGGCTTTAACAGTCGCTTCTGCAAAAATGTCCAAAGGAGTTTTGATTTTAGTAGTAGTACTAGTTATAACGAGAGAGGTGGGCGTAAAATCAATTTGAATATAATCTATTAAATTCAGAATTCACCGAGAGCAGGTCTGGTCAGGGGTTTCATGCGCCCTAGGCGAGACTTGAAATTTGCGTCTTTGCTTCGGTTTTTGGGAGGAGGGCGCCACTAGGTCCTTTTTGCCCTAGGCGATCGCCTAGATTTTCCTAACCGAGAGCCGTAAAGAAAAAGTAAAATGTGACTGTACTGAAGAAAACATAAGGAATCATTATTTTTACATCGTACTATAAGGCGATAAATGAGATAGGTATTTTAAAAACCAGTTAGTTAGTTACAGATTTTAGACACATGATTAGCGCATTGAAATAATTTTGAATGATATTCACATACACATACCCGATTTCAAATATATTCTCCCCCCTCTCTTCTTATTAGCTCCCGATATTGCCAAATAATCAGTTTCTAGAGGGCTATCATAACATAACGTCAGTTTACCTTACCTAGCAATGCACAGTTAGAAAGACTTGTTCATCATTGTAGGTAAAAACAAAACTGATAGCCGTTCAAAGTCTACAACTAGATGCTACATTATCTTTGATTCTAGCAATGAAATCAAAATATCCTCACTCAAACACACCCTGTCCACAAGTGGCAACCAGGGGAAGAACTATTGAAACAGGAAAAGTCTGCCACTACAAAGTTTCTTTACAAATAAAATCTCTTTATTCTTACATTTAAAAAAAATCTTTCTTTAGAGAGGAAACATACTATTTTGTGTTTTTAATACTTGGTGTACTTTTTTTCAGACATCTCCCTATTTTTGTTCAATTCTTTCTATTTTTTCCTGTAAAAAAACCCCGGTTCTCCCTATTTGATAACGTCTGAAGTTGGAAGGTCAGGTCTATATTCATTAAATTCTTGACCATAGACACACTCACAGTACACACTCACACTTTGTTAAGATGTAGTGCTTTATAATATTTATGTAATGAATTAAACAATAAAATGTTTCTTATTCTATGCTATTTCCACATTGTGAAATTTTAATCTGTAATAAAGTTTGTAATAAATAATATAGTGTATTACATGAAAATAAACCTTACCATTGAACACAATGACATTCCCCGAATACCCGGTAAATATTACAGGCATTCATTCGACTGTAAATCAGACAGAATTTTGTGAATCCAATTCACAAAATATTGAGTGTATGTGGTCTCGCCAATACTAGTACTACTACTAAAATCAAAACTCCTTTGGAGATTTTTGCAGAAGCGACTGTTAAAGCCTTTCACCGGTTTTTGATCGCCTTTGTTCTTACCAGTCTTCAGACAAACACATTTTTTGGTCAGAATTTCTTTTCTTTAAGTTTCTCATTAGTGTCTTTATAATTTCAACATTCTTATTCTAATAATAGAGACTGAAATATCGCGAAAACTGAACAAGAAATCCTACCAGAAAGCACACTCACAGCATCAAATGTTCAAAACCAAACAGACCACCCCAAACCTGACTTCATCATTGAAGGCCACGTTGCCCCCTTTTTTTGATGTGAGGGCCTTTTTTTCTCATACAACATTCGAAAGGTAAGTAATTTGTTTGAATGTCTAAAGTTAAAGTAAGTAAAATTCTCTTGATGACAGAATAACTTTTTATTTTTCTACCAGTTTTAAAGGTTAAATGACTTTTAAAAAATCACAAGTGACCTTGTAGACATACCCACGGCACTTTTTAAATCGTCGACACCCTGTTTTGAAACGTAATTACATTTTTAACAAATGTGTTCAAGTTTTTTCTTGTTCTTGTTAGAAAGAGGAAAGTCCAAATTATTGTGAAAGAAAAGAAAGAAAAACAAATTTTCAATAATTCCAACGTAGAATTGAACTTTTAAAATAAATGTTTATTTTTTAATCGATAAAACGAACAATTTTGACGCCATTTTGTTGACAGATCTTAAAATTTAAAAATAATTTAGATTCTGTAATTAAAAAATCCACTAAAAATAATTTACACTCACAATTGATATACTTTTATTTGCAAAAGTTAGTTTCATCATTACTCAACTGAAATGTGGTAAAAATTCTCACATGCTGCATAAAAAAACAATGAGATATAGTTTTTTTTCAACAGTAGGGGTTTGGTATAATGGGTGATCGGATATCGATCAGTGATCGACAGGTTATGTCAGCAATAGCAGACGACATGTAGGGAGGGCATTAAGCGTTTTTGAAAGATGGAAAAAAAATGGGTTGCGTCAGTTTCTTTAATGACCAGAAGTCACTTGATTGGCAAGCCTTTTTACTTAAATTGTCGTAAAATTGTCCAATTAAAAATAACAAAAAATTATATGAAAACTTACCCTAAGCAGTAATTTTTTTTAAATTTATTTTATTTGATAAATTACCATTTCGATTTGGTAAGTGAAAGAATAAGAAAAGATTAAAAAATAAAATCGAATTAATCGAAAAAATCTGTATAAAAAAATATTAATGCTAATATATATATATTTTTTTTACACAGAAGTTATCCATAAAATATGAGTTAACAAATAAAGATAAAAACTTGCCAAGAAGAGCATTTTATTTGTCTCTTTTTTGCTAAATACTGCTTACCCATGTCTGCTTTTTAAAAAATGTAAACAGAATTTATTTTGTCATTGGCCTATCTTTTGCAAAAAATATTATCGTACAGCTATTATAAATAAAAAAAAATCATCAAATGAATTAAGGTGGGGGGGTTTCATCAGATAAAAAGAAATGTTTTTATCCCGAAATTCCAAATGGAAACTTCCATAAAAAATAGTTTGTCCTTTATTATATAAGTACTGAAAATTTTATCAAAATCCAATGAATATTCGATTTTTCGTAAAATTTTAAAATCTATGTGTTTTGCTTGTGAAAGCTTTGGGAAATTTTCGAATGCAAACCATTTTATGTAATCTGTTGTTTACACTGCTACAGCTTTCTGCACTATTTATTTTCAAAATATTTCTGGTTCTACAAGGTGTACACAAATAATTTTCATCCAAGATTTTTCCCCAATCTTTCTTCTTACTGATGCCTCAAAAATTCTGACTACAATTAAATTTTGGATGATTTTGACATTTTTTTTCTTGTAAGGTGTCTATTTCCGGTAAGTTTTGTTAGTGAAGTCTGCCTATATCACTAGTACTACTACTAAAATCAAAACTCCCTTGAACATTAATTATCTTAAAAGTGATGCCGCAAAAACAATTATAAATTTTTAAAAACATTAGGGTCATTCTAGCCAACTTCATCGAGGCTCCTCTGATCTTTTTCAAATTTTCACCATTTCTTTGTATCCATGAGAGAAGCAAATCCTGGAAATTTCAGCCCCTAAGCTTTTATCAGTCAGATTTTATGGTCATTTAAAGTTTTAGGTGGTTTTCAAAAATTTGCGATATTTGTGATTAGGGGCTTCAAATTGGACATTGCCTATTGTTACATGGCTTGGTTGGATTGTTTTCTTACTCTACATCCTAAAGCCAATCGTTGTAACCTAGTGACCATTGAAAAATAAACTGTCAAAAATCCAAGAAAATGTGGAAATTCAGGGGCCAGGGGAGAAATCTGAGAAAAACCAAAGTTTGAGCAGTTCTCACTCCATGACTGTTTGATTAAAGTACCTCATCTTCTCCAATCTGATAGTAGGCATAGAGTAGTCCACCAAACATGCTCAAATCGAGTGAGTTGAAGGGATTTGAATGTGACTAGTGTAATAAAACACTGAATTGGACCTGAAGTTAAGTGAGACTAGTGTGATGAAACACTGAATTGGACCTGAAGTTAGGTGTGACTAGTGTGATGAAACACTGAATTGGACCTGAAGTTAAGTGAGACTAGTGTAATAAAACACTGAATTAGACCTGAAGTTAAGTGTGACGAAACACTGAATTAGACCTGATACGCAAAAAGTCCCCACGTGTATGCTTGTAAATGTTATAACAAAAATTGCAAATGTTCCAAGAATACAACCTCTATAAGAACTTTGGCTATCATTACCTTTCCTGTTTCCAAATGGCTGTCGCTTCAGCTGTTGCTGATAGTAGAATAGATGTGTTGTCCACTGCTGCTGATGGTGAATTTAAAGTCAAAGAAAGAGACAAGATTCCTCAGAACAGTACTTTCATTTTTTTAATGGTCTACTGATATCGGGCAATTTCACGTGGTTTAAGAGACTAGTGTATTTTATTTTCATTTTTTTTTTATTCAAGCAAAACCGTGATAAATACAAATGAACAAAGGATAAGTTATGGATAGTGTTTTTAGCATACGGGTTAGTGTTGGGGTTCATGTTGTAGTTGGGGTTGGTGCTGCTATTTTTAGGGTTTAGGGTAGTTAGGGTTATTGTTTAGGTATACGTCCTTCAGCTATTTTCACTTCAGAAAGTGGAAAAATGTTGAAATTATCATCTGCTTCTTTGGCATTAAATTCACCATCAACAGCAGTGGACGACTCGGCCATTTGGAAACAGGAAACATCAGGATTGGCAATCATTTCTCCCGCTGTTTTTATTTTCATCCAAATCAACTAATATGTACAACCAAATATCTAATGTAATATATACATAAATGTATGTAATAAAAAAAATTTTTTAGTTTTTATAAAATAAAGTATTGCAGTGGTATGGCAGTGTTATTGTTTTGGTTTTAATAAAAAAGTGATCAATTATTTAATTTTTATGTAGACGAAGTATTGTAAAGCATTTTTATTAATTTATAACTACTATTTACCTTCATCTTAACTTTTTCTTATTTTTTAATTACAATTCAACTTGGTTTTAGTAAAAAAAAAGGCTATTCGTTTATTCTAAACAATTCTACTCATTGTAATTTTTTTAAAAACTACTAAAATTTAAGATGAGGGTAAAAAGCAGTCAAAAATTAATAAAAATGGTTTACAATAGGGTCATTCCGCGTCAAATGGACCAATTTTGGGAAAGTGCCTCACTCGACCATCTCAGATTTTGCTCGAACAAGGACTACTTTGTTCGAAAGCAACAATGACCAAATTATTTTTTCCATTTTCAACTAGCAGCCATTACACAACAGGAACTTCTGCTGCACTGAAGATTTGTTCTCAGGGTCAACTTCATATGTAGACTTTGAAAATGTTATCAGCCTAGCTCTAGAAAGCATAATTTTTTCAGAAAAAGAGGTCAAAGTGGGTTCCAAATTTCATTGGTATTTCTGAGAAGCCATTTTTAAGTAATCATTACTCAGGACCAAGCCAACTTTGTGAGCCCAGTCTCGCAAGGAAGAAAGTGATGTTAATGCACTACAAAATGTTACAATCTGGATCTTTCTAGCTTTTCTAGATCCTGAGTTAAAAAGTCTCCATTTTTAAAGGCAAAAATGAACATGTGGAACAAGCTGCACAATTTTCTACCAAAGAGCACTGGCAATAGCAATGTTTAAAATACTTGGGGTTAGATTTTCAAGTTGGTGCCTTGATTCTTTCATGTTCTAATCAGTGATTGAAATGGGGGAGTGATGCAGGGATACAGCATATACCTATATCTCAATTTCCAGGTTTTTTGTATGTTCAATGACTACTAATGGAGACTTAAACATATACCTAGCTCCCAAATTCCAACTTTACTTTATACCTAGTTTCCCAAACCCATTTCCATCACTGGTTTTAGCAAACTATTTTCATCTGGTCCAGAATAATTATGGAAAAAAATGAAAAGTTCCTAAATATATGGAAAGGAAGACAAAAATTGAATGTATTTTAAGGAAATTAAAATTAAAATAATACTACATGAATTAGTTTGATTTTCTTGTAATTTACAGTATTATTTTTGTTAAGAGTATTTTTAAAAAGTTTAAATCAAATCAGAGTTTTTATGACAGCCTTATTCCTTTGGACTTGCTTAGCAAGACTGCACGGCAGCACCCATGTCATAAAAACTCTGATAGATCATTAATTTTGATCTCACTCTTTTACTTTTAAACTTGTCAAAAAGGTCCATGCAAAGTTAAAACTGCGATCTTCCCTAAAAAAACACGTATTTGTTATTTTGGTAAGACTGCTGATGTTTCAGTGACGTCAACTGGTGTTGAGGCAAAATGTGTCTGTTTCAATTTGGCCAATTTCAGGGTGCTTAAACCCTACTTCATCCGTTCCTAACCTTTTTGTTCATCTGTATCCTTTGGGCATCCTAACAGGTTCCCATGTACACCTAAAAATTAAGGATCAAAAATTGATAAAATTCTATGATTTTAATAAGAGCCCCATTTAATTGTTAGTGAAAAGTTAGGGAAATATCCTTCAAGTTCCTTTTCCTGCTTCATAAGATACTCAGTGATTAATTCTTTGAATGTCAGTCTAAGGTTTTTTTTGTTGTCAATGAGGTTTATATGCAACTTTGTAACCTGGAAGAAAGAGGGAGGAGAGCTTGCCTAGTTGGCTGTGTTTATTAGCTGTTTTCTAATGAGATTTGTACACTGTACACCAATGTATAGCATGGTTATACTCTCAGACACCTATGTACCCCTGGAGAAGTGTAAATGTACCCCTGGTAGAGAACCTCTGCTCTATTCCCTTTATCTTAGAAAAACTGTTCAATGAATGTACTAAAGCCATTAACTATGCTACTTAATTTAGTCGAAAAGACCAGTGTAATTGCTGTATATTATTTGAACTATTCTATGAACACATCTTGATCATGTTAATTGTTCATCACGGCAAGACAAATTGCTATTGACTCCAAGAATGTCTGAAGGTCACTCTTGGTCTCAAGTCGTAATCTTCCTCCATTGGAGAGTGCTGGTGGCCATGCTTGGTTCTCATGGTGAAAGAAGTCTTCGAGGTTTCCATCTCTCGTTTGACAGCTAATATAGAGTCGTGAGAACAGCACAACATCACTGTTGTTGGCTAATCATCTGTGCCTTCTTAACAGTCTCCACTGCTGATGGATCCGCAATCTCTTTGTGTCAAGGACAAGTGGGTCATCGCTCTCCTCTTTATTTTGGTTCCCTAGTTCTTCCATTACATATTTTAGTTTTATTACATTTCTTATTTCCTGATTCAGGGGCTAATTTAAAAAATAGTCTGCATTTCAAATACAATTTCACCTGATGTAATTTCTCTGGGGACTTATCTAGACTTATTTTAGACTTCCTGCCTTTGCATCCATATGTACCTGTCTGCTATGATAGGTACACATTTTGGATTCATTTGTGTGTGAAGTTTCTTTTTTACTTCATGCTACAATGAAAAAATAAATGATTGAACTGATAGTGTTTTTAATCCAAGTGAGAAATTCATCTAATTTCTATTGCTATAACACCAATAGGAAAGGAAGATAATTCTTATGCAAAGTCAAAATAATGTGAATATATTTACTAGATGTAGATAGTACCAATATTGTTTCATAGGTAGTATGATCTTTTAGTTGCAATTGACTTAGCTCAAAATGCATTGTCTAGTAGCAAATTACCAATCACATTTCCAATTGTATTGACATAGAAAGAAATGAAAGAGAAATAAAATTGTTCATAAACTATGAACATTATTACGTTTATCCTTATAATTGTTTGTGTAGAACATAATGGTTATATATTTGTCATAGCACAATGGTTAAGAAATCCTTTCTCACAAGCTGTTAGCTGATGTAGTGAATTTGACCCTCACTGGGTGCTGCATTATTGTGGCCCTGTGCCAGACTAAACTAGCCTTAGTAAATAACTACATGTATCTATTGCAATGTAATCTGATTTCATACAATATTCAATGTCTCTATTAATATATCTTTTATTGTTTTTCATTCACAGATGTTCTGGGAAAGACGTGTGAAATACATTAAATGAATAAAAACAAGCCTGTTGACCTCACATCAAAAACTTTTCTCCATGTAAAAGCTGTCAACCAAATGTGAACACACTCTGTTGAGAATCCATATTCTTGTGAAACATATGGACATTCTTTTGTAGAAGAGTGATCTTTCATACTACATATGCAAACACACGCCCTGAAAGGAAGCCATATTGATGCAAAGTGTGTTAATCTACTTTTGTACAAAAGTACACAAACACACACTGGAGAGAAACCATAAACTTGCAAAGCCTGTGATTATTCCTTTTACATGAATCCTATTTGGTGTGATATGTAAGCATACTGAAGACAGCAATCATATTCTTGTGAAATGTGTACATCTTCCTTTTAATCAAGGGCATACTTGAGGGACCATATGAAAACACTCTGGAGAGAAACCATATTTCTCATGCAAGTGTGGATCATCCTTTTCACACAAGTCACACTTTGTAGAACATATGCAAGCACACACTGGAGTGAAACCATATTCTTGTGAAATCTGCCGACTTGAATTTGTAAACAAGTTAGCTTTAGTGTGATATATGCAAACACACACTGGAGAGAAATCTTATTGCTGTGAAACGTGTGGATTTTCCTGTGCTCATAAGTCATTTGGTGAAATATGAGAACTTACACTGGAGAGAAACCATTTTCGTGTGAAGTCTGTGGGTATGCATGTGCAAAAAAATCAATTTTAACTTATCATATGCGAACACACACTGGAGAGAAACCATTTTCATGTGAAGTTTGTGGATATGCATGTGCCAAAAAGTCATTTTTAACTAAGCATATGCGAACACACACTGGAGAGAAACCATATTCTTGTAAAGTGTGTGGCTTGTCTTTTGCACTAAATGGTACTTTGATAAATCATATGCGCACGCACACTGGAGAAAAACCATATTCGTGTGAAGTGTGTGGATCTTCTTTCACACAAAAATCAGGTTTGTTTTACCATATGAAAACACATACTGGAGAGAAATCACATTCATGCAAAGTATGTGGAGCATCTTTTGTACGAAACGCTAATGTGGTAAGACATATGCGCACACACACTGGAGAGAAACCATATTCATGCAAAGTGTGTGGATCGTCTTTTTCAGAAAACTCTGTGCTGTTAAGACATATGCGCACACACACTGGCGAAAAACCTTATACTTGCAAAGTGTGTGGATCTTCATTTTCATTAAAGTCAATTTTGGTGGTACATATGCGCATACACACTGGAGAGAAACCTTATACTTGCAAAGTGTGTGGATCTTCCTTTTCAGGTAAGGGCCATTTAGTGTCACATATGCAAACACACACTGGGGAGAAACCATTTTCGTGTGAAGTTTGTGGACATGCATGTGCAACAAAACAAACTTTAACTCTTCATATACGAACACACACTGGAGAGAAACCATATTCTTGTAAAACATGTGGCTCTTCCTTTGCAGCAAGGTCCTCTTTGGTACTACATATGAACACACACACTGAAGTGAAACTATATTCATGTGAAGTGTGTGGATCTTCCTTTTCATTCAAGTCAAATTTGGTGGTACATATGCGCACACACACTGGAGAGAAACCTTATACTTGCAATGTGTGTGGATCTTCCTTTTCACAAAAGGCACATTTAGTGTCACATATGCGAACACACACTGGAGAGAAACCATATCCATGCGAAGTGTGTGGAGTGTCTTTTGCAAATAACACTGTGCTGTTAAGACATATGAACACACACACTGGAGAGAAACCATATTCATGTGAAGTTTGTGGATATTCCGCTTCACGGAAGATGAATGTAGTGATTCATATGCGCACACACACTGGAGAAAAACCGTATACTTGCACAGTGTGTGGATCTTCCTTTTCAAATAAGGGATCTTTAGTTACACATGTGCGAATACATACTGGAGAGAAACCTTATTCATGTGATTTTTGTGAATCTTCCTTTTCACAAAAGTCAAATTTAATGAAACATATGCGAGTACACATTAGAACAAATCGATCATAATCAAAAAGTGGGTATGTCTTTCCTTTCACCAAAAACATTTTAAGGATCTTATATGAACACACATTAAAGAGGAACCATATGTGAAATGTGTCCCACTTTCTCATAGCATTTGTATTTGCATTGATTTCTAAAGAGGGACCACATACTTTCAATGTCTGTGAATGTATGTAAGATAATCCACATCGATATAAATGTTGTCCCCCTTTAATACAATTGATGTCATAAATATGAATAGTTGTTTCCCTGGAAATGACAAAATTCTGGTAATGTTTAAGCTCCTAAACTCTCTAAGTGCAGGTGGAT